>JALMQS010000128.1:26288373-26369476 GCA_024734495.1 Forficula auricularia
TACTTGAGGAATAATCATTCTATATTGGATTTTTGACGTTTCGGTTTTTATTGGTAACCATTGCTGAAGACATAGAGAAATCGACTTTAAACCAAAAATAGCGATTGTTTCTCATCTAGTACTTGAGGAATAATCATTCTATATTGGATTTTTGACGTTTCGGTTTTTATTAGTAACCATTGCTGAAGACATGGAGGAATCGACTTTAAACCAAAAATAGCGATTGATTCTCATCTAGTATTTGAGGAATAATCATTCTATATTGGATTTTTGACGTTTCGGTTTTTATTAGTAACCATTGCTGAAGACATAGAGAAATCGACTTTAAACCAAAAATAGCGATTGATTCTCATCTAGTACTTGAGGAATAATCATTCTGTATTGGATTTTTGACGTTTCGGTTTTTATTAGTAACCATTGCTGAAGACATGGAGGAATCGACTTAAAATAAAAAATAGCGATTGATTCTCATCTAATACTTGAGGAATAATCATTCTATATTGGATTTTTGACGTTTCGGTTTTTATTAGTAACCATTGCTGAAGACATAGAGGAATCGACTTAAAGTCAAAAATAGCGATTGATTCTCATCTAGTACTTGAGGAATAATCATTCTATATTGGATTTTTGACGTTTCGGTTTTTATTGGTAACCATTGCTGAAGACATAGAGGAATCGACTTAAAATCAAAAATAGCGATTGATTCTCATCTAATACTTGATGAATAACAATTCTACATTAGGTATTTGACGTTTCGATTATTATTGATAACCATTGCTGAAGACATGGAGGAATCGACTTAAAATCAAAAATAACGATCGATTCTTATCTAATACTAGAGGAATAACCTTATTGCATTCCATTTTTGATGTTTTGACTATTAATGGAAACCTCTACTGAAAATGTAGAAGAATCGACTTAAAATCAAAAAGACTAAATTCTTTTTTGGTAAACAACTCAAGCTTGAAAAGCGCGAAATGTCAAAAATCCAATGTGGAATGGTTATTCCTCGACTCTTAAATGAGAATTATTTTTGAATTAATGTCAATATGAACTACAAATTGCAAGTGATATCTGATTAATAATAAAGGAACAAACATATTAATATTTCAAATGAATTTGGATAAAGTTTAGCAACGATCCGTTGCAGTTTATTTAGTTTTTGAACAATTATACGTGATGCGCTGAAATTTAGCAACGTTTTTATTTATTAACATCCATTTTTAGGACTAGTTTTGGAGAGAACTTACTAAATTTTGACTTATTCTCTTTGTTGGCTAATATTTATTTGAGATTTTTAAATCTTTATGTTTTTACTTAAGTAGATACAAAATTAAAATTATACGCCTAATTTCACCCATGACTGTGTAATATTTCGAAAGATGAGAGCCATCGTTTAGTCCGGAGATTCTCAAACTTTTTTTGTCTCGTAGACCCCTTCCATGTTTTTCTGTTTTGGGTAGACCGCCTTCTTAAAAAAATTAGGTTTTGCTTTTAAGGAAATTTTATATTATATTATATACAGAGCGCAAAAATAATATTTATTTTTATATATCTCCTAAAAATTAAATTTATGAACCACTCCAAAAAACCTGAAGTGATACAAAGGGTCCCCCCCTTACCTCTCAGTTTGCGATTTTTTTAAGAAAATAAAGTTTTACTTTTAAAGAAATTTTAATTTATTCTAATATTATATTATATACAGAGCGCAAAAATAATATTTATTTTTTATATCTCCCCTAAAAATTAAATTTATGAACCACTCCAAAAAACCTGAAGTGATACAAAGGGTCCCCCTTACCTCTCATTTTGCGATTTTTTTAATAAAATAAAGTTTTACTTTTAAAGAAATTTTAATTTATTCTAATATTATATTATATACAGAGCTTGAATATAATATTTATTTTTTCCTAAAAATTAAATTTATGAACCACTCCAAAAAACCTGAAATGATACAAAGGGTCCCCCTTACCTCTCATTTTCCGATTTTCTTAAGAAAATAAAGTCTTACATTTAATAAAATTTTAATTTATTCTAAAATTATATTATATACAGAGCTTGAATATAGTATTTATTTTTATATATCTCCTAAAAATTAAAATATGAATTACTCCAAAAATTTGTAAAATTTTAAAATAATAATCTCGCTATGCTTTTAAATCTAGTTTTTTTTATCAAATATATCAAACTACTACACAAAGATGCGTAAATACGTAAATTCATAAATGATAACTATTTTAATTAATGCGAGATCTGAGCTTGACGTGATGTCCAATTTTTTTTTAATTCTGGGCCGAATATTTGAGAGGCCCATTCTCATTTCTCTTCGATCCTTTGCAAACGTTCTTTTTTATTATTTTTTTATGCAGGTAAGAGTCGAAAATCAAAATTCACACTAATATGAAGCCGAGAATTGCAATAATATTCTAATAGCTCTTTTAGCTAATTGAGGACAATCTGAATTTATATGTACTATACAAACTTCATTAATATTCAATTACTTATTTTTCTGTTTTTTATTTGTATGTGCCTAACTATCAGTTTATATTTTTGAAAATATTTTCTTAATACTTTCCTTTTCAAAACTCTGGAAACAAATGAACGTGTTTGTCTCTCACATTTGTATTAATTGTTTGACGTATTGAATAAATCAGTGCAAGTCCGAGTCTTCCTGTGCTGTCTTTGCGAAGCTCTGAGATAAGATTAGACAACCATTTCTACTGCGCGTATGCGGTTAACATGAAGATACTGCAAGTTTCTACAAGTCCAAAGTGTATTGCGACCACGAAGCGAATAGCCTATTCATTTCTTTTGAAACGACAAATAGCTCTACCAGCTTGTACTAAATACACTTGGAATAGAATAATATAGAGATTTTGTTATAATAAGCTTTCCAAAAACTACGCCTTAACTAAGTTAGAAAAAATGTATTGAAATCACCAGAATCGACAGTTTGGCATTTTCAAATTTTTAAAATAATTTATAAAAATTGAAATGGATTTGCTCTGTTTCAACAAATATATCTGTGTATGTGAATTATTCTATTCATGGAAAGCCAAAATTCAAGTCACGACCTGATGCTTAAATGAGATTCACTATCGTGAACACCCATTTACCTATCATAGACCCCCAATTTGTTTTTTCATTGAGATGGACCCCTTGAAGGTCATCATGGACTCCTGAGGGTACATGTGGATCACTCTGGGAACCATTGGTTTAGTCCTAGAGTAGGCAGGCTGTTTCATCACCAGCAAACACCAGCTCTGAGATCCTGCAAGATATTATTATGAGTCAATTAAGCCAAAATGCAATCAATTCATACTCAGATGCATTCTAATGTCTAAATGGAACTGAATAATGGTGAATATAAGCAGACGGTAGGCAGGGTGCTTAAAGTAAACATTAATATTCATAAGCCACAACAGACAGAGCATTGAGGGGCGGAGACCCTCTGTCAAGGGATGCTATTTGACATTTAATATCGCATAAAAATGGCACACGCCTTGCTAATAATCCCAAGGGAGATTTCATGAAACAGAGCAAATCCATTTCAATTTTTATAAATTATTTTAAAAATTTGAAAATGTCAAACTGTCGACTCTGCTGATTCCAAAACATTTTTTCTAACTTAGTTGATGGGTAGATTTTGGTTTTTGGAAAGCTTATTATAACAAGATCTCTATAATTTTATTCTATTCCAAGATCTTTAGGACAAGCTGGCAGAACTAATTGACTTCTCAAATGAAATGATGGACATTGTCCTTTGGACAAGCCATTGCAAGTGTCAATCTATCACCTGGAATATAATTCGATTTGCACTAAAAATATAGACATTCAAAATCATCTTCATCATCTATCCTAGATGTTTCTTATCCGAAATCATATCACACTAATAAATGCGCATAATTTCCTCCTCCCTCAAGAACTAAATCGACATTCACTGTGTTTTATTTGTTTCTCATTTTATCATTATGGAAGGAGTCAATAAAGAGTGGAATTATAAATTTTAGAAGACACTCTTTTATTGTCTCCTTCAATATATAAAAATTCTGGTACCCTCGCTCGGCACAAAAACTTTCAAATCAATTTATTATTATTCGTTATTATTATTTAAATTTGTTTCAAAAACTGTTATGGAGATTTAAAAATCTATTTATTAATATCAATTAATAGGTTTTTTAAATTATATTGATTTTACCTGGCAATGAGGCCGCTAATAATGAGACCATTGGAGCTCCGAAATGAAGGGTTAAAATATTATTTTCTTAAAATTTTTAAAATTTGTATACCGAGACCAGAAGCGAACAAGAGTCTATTTACTTTCAGCCATTTTTTTCATCTCAGTAGTGGATGAAATGAAAAAATTGTTTAGACAACTATAGAATCGACTTTCACGAATCAACGTTTCTTTTCACTCGCTTTTTTTTTAACAATTTTTCTTACTCGCGTTATCGAATCAAGTAATCAAAATATTTTTTTTAATTTTTATTAATTTGACCTGTTTAAAAAGCTAAATGAAACGTAATGATGATTTGTGAGATTAATCTAGATTCTATTTATGAATTTTTTCATTTCACCTACTCCTGAAACTATTAAGGGCATCGATTTCTTCCACCTAGAAGTCGCAAAATGAAATTACCTTTATTCATCTCTGAGATAAAAGCTCTCAGAGTCAGTACCCCAGCAGGCGATCGCAATACTTCACATTATATTCTATTTTATTATATGATATAAATAATATTTATGTGAAATTAAAAAATATATTTAATTATTGGAAAATCTGTTATAAACCCTATATAATTACCCCTATATAGTGGGCCGGTAAGGCCTACCTCGTGTCTTTGTGTTTGTGAAAAAGCTTGTGTGTTCTACGGTTAAGTGAATTAAGACAAATAATATAAATATAGATGGATAGTAATAAACATTGTTCGATATTGCATATAGAAGGAATTAGAACTGATTGATGTTGAAAGAAATGTATATCTTGGCTTTAAATCGTGATGATTTTAAAGCTGGTAATTAATATATAAATGCAAAGCTGATTATATTTTTGACTACAATACTTATATAGTCGAGTTAAATTGTATCCGGGTAAAAAAAACTCTATATATATTTTTTTTTTATTTGAGAATATAATTAATTAATGATTGTATCTTTACTTGTTACCTTCATCATGTCTTTTTAATTAGAAATATTTTTTCTGTTATTTTTTATGGGGTCAATTACTCGATTGCATAGAGAAAATTCGTTTTGCCATAGCAAAATAGCCACATAAACGAGTTGGTATATATAAATGAATAAATGTATATGTTTATTACCATCAACCAGAGGACAACCTCATTGATTTTTCTTTATGAATCAACATCACTGCCTCTCTCAGCAAAACAAAATATTTTCATTAGAGCAGAGATTCTCAACCTTTTTCTTCCAATATACCGCTTCTGCAATTTTATAAGAATGCCATTTTCCTCTTTCGGAGCCTGAAAATGTCTCAATCAAAAGCGAAACGTTATTAAATAAACAGTATTTATATAGTTGCTGTATATCTCTTTTCTAATGCAACTATTTTTCAAATTTCCATTGATAAAGGGAGAATTTCTCCCCGAAAGTTGTGAATTTGTTTTGTAAAAGAACTGTATTTACCATATTTAATACAAAACACAATAAGGAATATAAGTATTTAGAATAAATTTTTTATAATATAATGCTCTGAAGGACAGATTACTAGGATATGCACTAGAGACTGGTGAAACTTGTCTACCGGTCCTAATATAGTATTCAATTCACTCATTTTTTTAGTGTGTTTATGGATGTTTGAAACGTAGAGTAAAATTTTCTTCAGTCATGTTTTTTTCTTTCTACGTTCTTTTTGTATGTGCGTCTATGTTTGTACGTCCTAACTCACATAAAAATTTTGTAGTAGTTTCAAAATGTCGCAATTTCCACTTCCAAGAATTGCAGGCTTTGAAATCTCACTCTTTGTCCGACCATCTGCAAAGCGGAGAGCACACTTCTTAAAAAAGATTTCACTTTTTCTTCAAATTTATGATAATTGATTATCAAACTGAATCATTTTGTTTATTTTTTAAATTATTAAATTTTTTAATGTTTTTACTATTAAAAGGGCAAATTTTCTAAAGTTTCTCAACATTATGGGGGTGATAATAATGTTTTCTTAACGATTTAAATAGTTTGTATGAGAAATCCAATTCGATTGTTTGGAAAACAGGCCAATAAATGTGAATCTATGAATAATCCCAGTTGTAAAGCCCTGGTGAATTGCAGGCGTAAATTTGCCCGGCAACTATTAATACCCTCGCCCGGAAAGCCCTTCGGTTGAAACTGGCGGCGTTTATTACCTCGCGCCAGGGAGGAAAGAGAGGGGCTTAATGTCTGATCCGGTGTGTGTTGTATATATATGTAGGGTGGTCCTAAAATAAAGAACAGCCCGTTCCATTATGGGTATCTGGATATGGGATATTCGAAGGCAGGGGAGCTTGAGGGTTGAGGGGAACCATGTCTTGTCCATTAGTCTCGGTTCGTTACAAACCCACCGGGACGCACTCAACAAGACCAACCCGCCTATTCGTTTCTACTTTTCGAATGCAGAAATTTTAAAAAGGTTCATATGCTGCTCTCTCTCTAAATAATGTTTTTATTCATTTCCTTTATACGAGTATAAACTTTAAGCCAAGATATAATCATATAAAAGAAAATTTTCTCTAAAAACTAAATAACTATAATCGGATTATGTTTTTAAGTTGAGTGGAAGTTTCTTAAATGAAAATTAGGGACTTATTTCATGTTGATTTAGCTATTTTTACATATACATCTTAGAATAGGGTACATGGTAAATTTTAATCTGGACGATTATAAAGTGTAGTCTCTTGAAAGTTGACTAATGCCTCCAGTACGGGCTAACAAATATGTAGTTGCTTTGTACTAGGTCTGAAATGAATTTTGTAAAAGCTGCATATGAGTTTGTGACCTCCTTTTTTAGGCAGCGAAAAGAAAAACAAAAGCGCATATTTTGATCCATCATTCACTATTTGATGGGCAAATTTATAAATTGTTTGAAAATTTAAGAGAACCTTCCCAAAACAATTTTCATTCACTTTTAGGTGCGCTTTGAAAGTTCCGATAATCTGTAGTGGGATCTTAAATTCTTTACCAAAATACAATATTACGTTTGGCATTACCACCACAGGAAAGATGGATTGGCTATGGCTTTAAGGTAAAAAAAACTTTTTTATATAAAGCAAAAAATACATAGGGGAAAGTTGGCAAAATCGTACCACTTAACAAATTATGCATAATGTAAAGTTCTGGCAACTCTGTCTGAGAATTTAGCTTAACAATTTTGTATAGAATAGAATTTAAATAACCTGTGTACAACATTAATTTTATTCTGAAAACAGTTGTTATAATTTTACAAACATTTTTTTAAAAGGTACGATTTTGATCCTAAATAGTACAGGTTGATTTTTATTTAACATTGAGGACAGGCCTCATGTACCCAAAAAGAACATCTTGAACATTGATTGTATCATATTAAATTAGAGAACAAAGAAAATATTTTTGTATTATAGACAAAAAGATCAGCCGGGATTCGAACCCGGGATCTTCGCATGTCGGTGCTATGATTTCATAAGAGCCTTAGCTCCTATATCTTCTAGCCACTGATCCCCGAACTTGAGCTAATATCTAATGTCTATATGAATTTTGAAAATTTCATTTGTATTTAATCTTTAATCTCCTCTTCGTTCATTTTCGCGTCTCTGAAGTGGCCTGACTAAATTATTAAGGCGTTTGAATATATATATAGTTTAATAAATGAAAGCGTTTGAATATAGTTTAATTGTATCATATCTACGGTACGATTTTTAAAATTACACAGCAGTACAATTTCGGGTATCCAGCGTTGAAATTTCGTTATATTTAATTTCAAAGTGAGTTTTAAGGTGATTGAAGAATCGTTACATTTACCAAAGTAGGATTATGTTAATGAAAAAAAATTAAAATTTATCTGTTATTTCAAGAGTATATTCATTTTTCATACAATTTTACATTAATTTGAAATAAATATGGATTAGGTGGTAAAAGTTTTTGATAGTAATCGTGAACAATTGATCCTAAGCGAAATTTTGAATGTGGTACGATTTAAATGACACGTACGATTTTCCAATTTCTCCCTTATAATAATTTATTTCAAAGTAAAAATTGATGCAACTTCCAATGTGTTCTCCCAAGTACCTTGTGCGGTGGATCTGAGAAATTAAGATAATTATCTAGTTAGGTTAACTGTTAGAAAATAAATAATCACGAGTGAGCTGGTCCTTATCTTAACAAGCATGTTCTATTTTCATTTAAACAGTTTCATTTATCCGTAGAATCAAGTGTTGAAATATTTTAGTTTCTTCAATTAAAATATTGCTGATGGTTTACTTTAATAATTAGTGTGTTCTATTTTTATGATTAAAAAGTAGCTTGAAAATATGTTAGTTGCCACACTACCCCTGCCCTTAAAATCAAGTAAATGGAATAGGAATTTTAGTAAAGATTTAAATAAGCAAAATTACAAAGAAAAAGTAGCTATATCAAATGAAAAGTCAAAAAAAATAACTCACAGAGGAATATTAATTACACTCAAAAATGTTCAATTTACTTTTTGCTTATTTGTTTTTAGAAAAAAAAGTGACACTTGAAGAAAAATCATGTTTAAAACGGATTATTTTCTGATGAAAAGTGTCTCTTTAGATTCAAATACACAAGATAACTCTAGAACAGAAGGTAGTAATAGTAGTAGAATGTTCTATCTAGTGCAGAGATGCTCGTATTTCCAAAATTGGTAAACTATTATTTTAGATTGAATTTTGGCTTTCTAACTGTAAAATTTGAATGCAAAAAATGTAGAAGAATAATATAAATACAAATCTCTCTATTCTGACCAATGAACTGAAACTTAGTGCAAAAGTGAGTATTAATGACCTTGATCTTTCTCTTTAGTTTTAGCCTTATAGCTAAAATCTTTACCTGAGGAAAAATTATTGAATCATCAAAATATGTGGAAAATGCACCGAGCTTAGAAAAAGCTTTCATTTTTTTCCTCTAATTTAGAATTTAAAATAACCGAATAAGCAAATGAGATGAGAGTTACAATATTAACTTCTTCTTCTTCTTATTCTTCTATATAGGTGTGAACACCTGTTTCTCCAACATATTATAATCAGTCATCAGGGTCATAACTCTCTTTCCATCGTTTTTTTTGTCTCCCTCGGGACGGTTTTTTGCCAAAATTTTCGGGAGACGGTCAGGTCGTCTTGCATTCTGCATGGGCAGTCCAGCATCTTCTTCTTACATTAACCCATGTCCTGAAGACCGCTTTTTGCCTAAGGTGCTCGCTCCGGGTTTTGTCATGTAGGGTCTTCGAATGGATGTCTCTTACAACTCTCATCTCAGTTGTCCGGAGAAGCTGCTTTGTAACGGTTGTGTCTGCACTGGACTCAGCCCCATATGTTATTATCGGGCGAACACAGGTCTTATATATCCTAATTTTACTTTCAGCAGACATAAACTTATTTTTCCAGACTAGATTTGATAGACAGTCCGAAATTTTTCCTCCTTTGATGACATGCGAAGTTACTTCTTCCTTAAGGTTTCATCTGCTAGAAACTTGAACTCCTAGATAGTTAAAGCTTTGGACTTGTTCTATTGGACTTTTGTTGATGACTAAGTTACACCTAAGGGAAGCTTTTGCAATCGCCATGCATTTTGTCTTGGTGGTAGAGACTTGCATGTTAAGCCGATCGGAATTTTCAGAGAATTTGTCCAGGAGAATTTGAAGGTCCTCTTCGCACTCCGCCATCAGGACCGCGTCATCAGCATAGCACACCACTGGCAAAGTGGTTTCCCCCAATTTGTAGCCAAGGTGTTCGGGTAGATTTTCGATAATATCGTCCATTATCACGTTGAAGAGCATAGGACTCAATGAATCTCCCTGTCTTACTCCACTGAAGATGCTAATAGGTTTTGTTCTCTCGCTATTGGATTTGATGTAAGTCGTGTTACCTGTGTTTAGATCTTGGATAATTTTTAAAATTCTTGGAGGAACGCCTCGCTTGAGAAGGCACTCCGTAACATCCTGTAACCTTACACGATCAAAGGCTTTGGAGAGATCGACAAAGCAAAGATATGCTGGCCTATTAAACTCTATTGCCTTTTCAACTAGTTGTCTAATGATGAATATGGCATCTGTGGTGGATCTGTTCTTCCTGAACCCCTGTTGTTCTTCTCTTGGCGAGATAAACCCTAAAAGAATGTTTAGGATTATTTTAGAGAATAGTTTGGCGGTAGTATTCAACAGGGTTATTCCTCGATAGTTTTCCGGATCTGTTTTGATGCCCTTTTTAAAAACCGGTATAGTGATACTGCTTTTCCAATCTACAGGTATTGTACATTCCTTATAGATCTTCTGGAACATATTTGTAAGATGTTTGATTAGCTCAGGACCGCCGTACTTCAGCATCTCATTTGATATGTCGTCCGGACCAGATGCCTTCCTGTTTTTCAGCTTTCCTATTTCGACTTTAACATCTTCAGTTGATATGTGTGTATCGTCGACTGAAAGTGCGATATCTTCGATGTTGTTGTTTGAGTTAAAATATAGGGTTTTGAAGTACTGTTCCCATTCCTGAATTGTTATTTTGTTGTTTGTGATTAACTCATTAGTCTCCTTTCTGCTTTTCCTCAGAATTTTCCACACCTTCTTTTGGGCACCATAGAGGTCACTTTCCATCTCGTTTGTAAATTTTTGCCAGAATTCCTCTTTAATTTTTCTGATTTTAGCATTCACCCTATTCCTCACTTCTTCTTTCTTGTGATGGGAGCGCCATATAAGCCAAGTAGGCCTTTCTTTTTTCTTTTGCTAGAATTTTTATTTCTGGTGTATACCAGGGTGTTGATTTTCTGTTGTTATTTTGGGTTACAGTTCGTTTCCCTAACGCTTCTTCCGCGGAGCTGAGTATAATCGACTTAATTTTTTCCCACTGTTGGTCTATAGGCTCCTCTTCAGCGATGCGTGCTGCTTGAAATTTCTGGGAAATTCTAGACGAGTAAAGATATTTAACGCTATCATGTTGAAATGTCTCTATATTGAATTTTGAGATTATATTGGGTTTTGGCTTTCTACTCAACTGGGCTGACAATCGTAGTTTCCCAATTATAATCTTATGATCGCTTCCTATATCAGATGTTATGTGGGCTCGAACGTCTAAAACTTGTGTTGGATGAATTTTCCTATTCGTAATAATATAGTCAATAGTTGATTCATGCCCTCTACTGTTGCCCCATGTTGTTTTATGAATATCCTTGTGATCAAAAAAGGTGTTGTTGATTCGGAGAGAATTCATGGCGCATAGATTTACCAAGAGATCTCCATTGTCATTGACCACGCTCTCATTGAAACGCTGTTTGACACCAGGTATCACATGATCTCCAACTCGAGCATTCAAATCGCCCATTAAGATTAAATTTGATTCTTTAGGTACTCGGCTTATAGTATTGTGAAGGTCTTCATAGAAGGACTCTCGGAGCTCTATTTTTTTAGATATATCAGGTGCATATACACTCAGTAAGTGCCAGATTGAGTTGGGAAATTTTAGGTTGACTTGCAAAATCCTTTCATTAATATATTGGATGTGTGTTGCATGTATGTTGTTCGCATATTTTTCGTGTATCAGCAGACCCACACCCGCACTTGCCCGCTCTTCTCTATTCTTCCCTGAGTATGCAAAAATATAATTCCCTATTTTAGTCGAACCACTTCCTTTTTCTTTGTCTCCGACATGGCGCAAAAGTCAATTTGGAAGTCATTCAGTTCTGTAAGAATTTCCTGCTCTCTCCCGGCCCAAGATGTGACATTCCATGCCGCAAATTTAATTAAGTTTCGTTTCCATAATCGTATTTTCCTTTGTCTTGCAGAGGTCGTTATCTGAACTAATTTTTAAAATTATTATTCTAGTTAATCTAATAAAAATTAATTTTTAACCAAATATTACCTTGGACTTTCACGTAACCAAGGATTTTTAAAAATAAACATTAAAATCATTTTTAAATATTGCAAATAACTATTTAAAAAGTAAAATTATACTCTAAAAAACTCATTAAATAAAATAAGTACATAATATATACAGTTATGTTATATGTGTGGAGAGTAAGGACATAACTTAGGAGAGTTCGTGTATAGTCGGTTGCAGAGCAACAGGGGCTAATATTTGGGAGAAAATATCTGTATTTTCGACTATGTGAAAAATTCTAAAACCAAAATTTTATCTCCTCGAGATCTTTAGTATGAAAATAATTTATAATCGGAAATTTCTAGAAATAAATATGATTAAATCAATTATATATTTTGTCAAGTTCTAATGTCCTAGATTTGTGCAAAATTTTATTTAGTTCTCACAAGCAGAGATTACCTAAGGTAGAGAGAGGTCATTCCATCCTTTGGTTGGTCATACGATCCATTGATTTGGTATTTTTTTCTCAACAAGTGGTTTTTAAGTAGAAAGTTTATGCTTATTATTATTATTATTTTGATTTAAACTTCTTTTGGTAAATTTCAGCTCATTGATAGTAATTTTTGTTGGATCCCATATAAGAATTGGACTTATTTATGAATTACTAGAAGCTTTATAACAACGAAGCCTTAAATATAAGCAATTCTTTGCTTTGACGATTAAAAACATTTTGGCACTAGAACAAAATTTCATCCACCTTTTTCTTGAATTATTGTGGGTATCTTATTCCAAGCTTATACAAAAAATTATATTTAAAAATGATTTTTCTTCATACTACATACTAAATGTAAAACATTTATGATCGCGCCCGTAAGACTGCCTACACTATTATATAGACGCAGTGACCTTTAGACTAGCGAGAATACCCCAACACATCTTCAAAGGCTTTCCGTTTTATAAATACAATAATATTTATATATAACATATAAATTATTTCCTAGAGAATATAGAATAGAACTTTTGATCATCATCATCATTCATTCTGATTAGAAATGGCTGATGATTAAGTTCAAACCCTGCAAATTTATAGCCTTTAACCAATACAGGTATATATTCATTATATATATATATATATATCCTGCGAGTTTGGTTACGGCGGACGCCGTTTCTCGCTTCCCATTCTCCATGTCCTTCTGTCGGCACAGTCTTCCTCTTCCAGCCCACGGGCTTGCATGGCATTTTGGATTCCCTGAAACCACGATCTCGGCGGCCTTCCACGCTTTCTTCTTTCTGAGGGCTGCCAGTTCCAAACTTTCTTAGGCCAGCGTTCATCCGCCATCCTACTGACGTGTCCAAACCACATCAGTATATTCATATAAACCACATCAGTATATTCATTATACATGTATAAATACCGGGTGAGTTTTTTTATCTTGAGACAGTCCTACAACTCAAAAACAGTGCATTTTATGGGAAAAAGTTTGTTTATATCGAGTGGGAAATTAAACTACGCTATTGTTTGTCGAAGTAGAACAAGCTTTCAAGGGTATTTCAAATGGAAACCTATATTTTTCTGTACATATTCTGAATCTACAAAAAAAAAAAACTGAACAATTTTTTTATACATCAAAAACAAAATACATGAATCAATTAGATCTCAAAAAAATTCTTAATAGAATTGTTTTTATTTTAGGTTAAAAATAAAATAAAATGAGAGAGTCTTCTGTTTTTTAAATAAAATAATTTTTAATTATTTCTAGAGACTATAGTTTCGAAGGCATTGCCTTCATCATCAGTCTATCACAAATATTTCAAATTAGTTACAAATTAAGATTTATACATAGAAAATTTTGAAAAATATATAATGTCTTTTTCTTCATGTTTCTTCTTGGGAGATTAGAATATAACTGGCTCAATATCTGGGCTGCTCCCCTGTTTAGGCATTTTCTAATGAGTTTTACCTGAATGAATGGAATGTTTTTAAAAAAGGGTCATTGATGATTTCTGGTTTTTCATTTAAAGATTCAATTGGGCTTTTTTCCAAGGATTTTAAAATTTCAATGGATTCTTTTAAAGAAAGAATTAAGGGGTCATTGACTTCTTTGATCAATTTAATTTTGATTGATCTGAAAACTATGATTGTTAGCATTTAAATGCTCTGTAAATCACAATTTTTTCCAATACAACGATAAATTTTATGAACAAAAAAATGGCTTAGCAATCGGAAACCCTCTGTCACCATTATTTGCCGAAATTTTTCTAAAACATTTCGAAAAACAATTTTTAAATATAAAGTGCGAATTCTCTCAATATATCAAATATTATTATAGATATGTTGACGATGTGATTGTCTTATGGACAGGGACTGAAAGAATTCTCAATAAATTCATAAAACATATAAATTCATTACATGAAAAAATCAAATTTACCGTAGAAAAAGAAAAAGAAAAAACATTAAATTATTTAGACCTTAAAATTAAAATTGAAAAAAATAAACACACATTCGAAATTTATAGGAAAGATACATCTACAGATACCGTAATTCACAACATGGCTTGTCGACCAATGTCACATAAATTGGCAGCATTCCATTCAATGATCCACCGTTTAAATAGTATCCCATTAAAGAAAGAGCATTTTTTAACAGAACTAGAGATAATCAAAGAAATAGCTATAAATAATGGTTATGAAAGCAATTTAATAGATCAAATATTAAAAGGTAAAATTCAAAAATCAAATTTAAATTTAATCTATTCACAAAATTCCCAAATTAACGATCTGCCAAAACTAATATTACCATATTATGGTAAGATGTCCGAAAAAATAAAGCATAAATTAAAATCTTTAGGGTACGCGACAATCTTTAGATCACCATATACATTAGGAAGTGAATTAAGTCAAATTAAAGATAAAATTCCGAAAAATGAAAAATCCGGTGTATATAAATTGACATGCCAAGATTGCAATGCAACTTATATAGGAAAAACGGAAAGAAATTTATCCATTAGGATCAATGAACACAAGAGAGCCTACAAATTAAAATATGAAAATTATGCATTTGCAGAGCATTTAAATGCTAACAATCATAGTTTTCCAGATCAATCCAAAATTAAATTGATCAAAGAAGTCAATGACCCCTTAATTCTTTCTTTAAAAGAATCCATTGAAATTTTAAAATCCTTGGAAAAAAGCCCAATTGAATATTATTTTTAACAATTATTTAACTTAATTATCAAATAATAATAAATAATTAATTATTAAACACATAATTTAATAATAATTAATAATTTAATAATTTTTCGGCACTGTTCTGAGCCGTTCCAGAGTGTATCGCAAGTCTTCTGGATGAATTCCAGTTCCAATTTCTTTATTTCGGCCTGTTCCAGTTTCTTCGTAGCCTTTATATTTCTTGCTTTTTTTTAAACAGATTTTACAAGACAATAAAATTAAGCTTTGGAGGGTGTATTCCTATCAAGAAAACGCTCAGCATTCATTTCAATGGCAGCCCCATACTCACCACATAAATTAAGACTATTTCAATTATGTCTTCAACAAAAAATGCTCCATTTTTATTATGATAATACAATATAACTATCTACTGGATTGACACGAGAAATAAACTTTTTTAAACTCAAGAATTTTAAATAGATCTATTACGTAGAAAATAATCTCTTTAAATCTGTGTATATTTAAATTTTCATATCATTATAAACACTTATTTTCATTGTTATGACTTTTCGATTTAATAAATAAATATTTATTTAATAATTAATTATTTAATCATTATTATTTGATAACTAAGTTAAATAATAGTTCAAAATAATTATTATGATTTTTTTTTAGATCTTATTGATTCATGTATTTTGTTTATTTGATGTCGTAAAAAAAATAGTTCTTATGAAAGTTGCTCAGTTTTTTTTTGTAGATTAAGTAGACGTATAGGAAAATATAGGGTTCCATTTAAAAAACAGAACTTGACATTGAAATACCCTTGAAAGCTTGTTCTACGTCGACAAACAATAGGGTAGTTTAGTTTCCCCCTCTATATAAACAAACTTTTATTTAAAACTTTTTTCCATATAATGCACTGTTTTTGAGTTATAAGACTGTCCCAAGATAAAAAACTCACCCGGTATATATATATAGGTATATGTTTATTTGCGTCAAGTCTCATTGATTTCACATCTATTACTGCACTTTTCTAGATATCTTAGACGATATTTCGATTCTCACAGGATGTTTTCTTCTTGGGGAAAACACTGGCTATTTATCGAGCGGTAGCAATTACTCTTTCCGGTCTTTATCAAACGGACCTTTCCGTTTTCGATTCGGCTATCATCAGCTAAGAAGTAATTTTTGCTTTTCGAGAAGGGAAAGTACGAGGAATGGAGGGGGGGGGCAATAATTTCTTTCCCTTTGTTACTCAAATGACTTGGAAGATCCTGGGGCGTTTTGAGGGCGGAAGACAATTCGAAGCCACGCGAAAACAAGTTATTGTTTTCCCTAGGGGAACACTTATTCTTTCCAAGAAGATTGGTTCTTTATTTTTTAATCATTTCTTTTCTTCGTTATTTTTTATATTAATGTAACTAATATGCTAGTAAAAAGAGCTAAGATTATAATTCTATTTTCAGCTTATTTGATCAATTTTCTAGAAATATAAATGTAATAAATTCTTGAATTAAAGTAGATAAGACTTTCCACCATCATCCCGGGCAACTTTTCGTTAGCTAGGTCTGATTTGTCAACTTCCGACCAAAGTCTTAGGGCGAATTCACAAAGATAGGAAGTTTCTCAGTTCTGCTAAACAGTGACGGAAAACAGGCAAGAGCATCTCAGTTTTTTATTTTTCAATGCCAGTTAAGCCGAACCAGAATAACCTGCTTTCTTTGTGAATTCAGTCTTAGAGTCAAAATACCTGTAAAATTGCAATCTTTTTGATCTTAACTTGCACCTGCACAGTGTAGACATATTTAACAAGTTAATTAATTTACCCGGTCTTCAAAGATATCTGCCTTTGGACAAACTGGTTTCTAACATTTAGACCTGAAACTGTTCTGTTTAAACTTTACGATTTTATAGATATGTTATCGGAAGGATTCTTGCAGGAAGCCTCCGGGAAATTATAAAATTAGTTAAAATTTCTTAGTATTTTTCCCGATGAGATTAACATTTTACAATGTAAGCGACGTTTCGATTTCTAATTCGGAAGTGATTATAGAGTTTGGGTCAATCGATCTATCGATCTGTAAGATTGATATGGTGATATTAATTTAAGTGCTCTAATACTACCAATGGGATAAATTGACTCGATCTATACTGATTATCTCTTGAAATCATCTTCAGAATTGGAATCCGAAGCATACTGAAAAACTAGTAAATAATCTAATTTCCAGAAGGTGTGACCCGAAATTTTCCAGTTCTTAATTGATATAAATTTATCTAATTTGAGTATATTAAGGAAAAATTATTTTAATTTGTTTTTTCTATAGAATATTTTCCTTAAAATTTTAAACTAAAACAAAAAAATAAAAAAAAATTAACTTGAAATAATTTCGAAAATTTAAATTTCTTAATAAAATAAATACTATTGAATAAATTTTTTCAAGTTAATTGTTTTTTTATTTTATGTTGAAATTTTAAGAAAAAAATATTTAAGAAAACCAAAAAGTTTTTTGTTATTCTTATTAAAGAACTAGGCCATTTAATCCACCAGCCAATTATTTATTTATTTATTTAATCTCTTTCCTTATCCAATTATTAAATTTTTTACTTTATATTATTTTAAGGTTCTGATATTTGAATAAATGCTTGGTTCTCTCTTTTTGTATGTCTGTTTGCCAGGGCTAATTCTTGAAATCGAATTTCGACTTATTTCTACCAAATCTTGATGGGATAGCAATAAAATAATTTATAGATTCTTCAAAATTTAATCATGGGCCCTTTTAACTTGAAATTTAATTTAAATAATTACCCACACTTATGTTATTTTTTTTTTGAGCAGAAAATTTTTTCGTTAACTGAAGAATTTTTTTAGCATTTAAAAAAAATCCTGTTTGGAAAAGCTTTTCTTATAAAAATTATATTTTTTGAGATAAAATATTTTAAAAGAAAGACACGTAGATTCCATTAAAATAAAATGTCAAGTACCTTTTAGTTTAAATTATTGTGCAATAAGTGATTAACGAAACCATGAATCAACCTTTGAATCTAAAATCAAAAGGTGTATTTCTTGGAAAGCTACCATTTACTAAGGGTAAGTGAAAGTAAAAAGTAGATTGCCTACATCAAAAGAAGATTCTATTTATTAATGAAAAAAAGAAGAGCTTTTTACATTTCCTCCATCAAAAGAAAAAAAGGAAAAATTAAAATAAAAGTTATTTCTTAATGCTTTTTCACTTAAACTGAAATATTCTGGTTTTCTTTTAACTTTAATGAATGACTTTTAAGTGAAAAATGAAATCCTATTTATTTTAGCATTGAAATTGTGTATTTTAGTTATGAAAACATGGAGGTATAATTTTAAGGCTAGTAAAATAGAATAGTTCCATTTAGTGGCGCAACCAGGATTTTGTTCTGGAGGGAGCTAATACACACACACAACACACATCACTGGCGGTTGGTGACTTTTCAACCAGAGGATGCTGTTCAAAAAAGTACCCTTCATTTTTTGAAATTTTATTTTAATCTTCGCTTTTTTTTGCAAATTTCATCGAATACGGCATCATTTTCGTTATTTTTCAAATTTAACATTAGATTTTTTAAAAATAAATTTTGTGACCTTCGCCCCAAACGGATACTGCTTTGTGTGAGTGAGGGTAGTAGTCAGAAATTACATCTTATGACTAAAACTCCACAGTCCCTGAGATGGAAATCGACCATCTTCCACGATGAATCAGCCTGTCCTATAAGAAAATCTTAAATTTCTATTAATTCTATTGTCTGTATGTACTCTTAGTTATTTCCGATCTTATATATTGAGAGCTCTTAAAAATGGATTATTCTAAAGATTCTCGAATCATCTTTATTTATTCCTTTTTTGTATTATTTTTATTTTAATAGTTCAGAAACAATATTTATTCTACAGAAACTCGTCTGGACTTGTCTTTGACATGCTTGAACTAGAAGATATACAAGGCAGGGACTTCAAACCTTATATCCGCACGCTTTTCGGAAAAATCATTCATTTTAATTATCCCTTAAAACTATGCAACAATTTTATTTCAATTCGACATACTTTTTCAAACAAAATAATTTTTTATAGAAATATTTGAAATAACGGTTAATAATTTGAAAATTTAAAATTCCTCCTGAAATTTTGAAGTCACATTATATATTTATGAAAATACTCTAAATTTTTGAAATTTTAGAGATGCGCCACATCCACAGTATACACACCGCACACCACTGATATATGTTTATATAAATTTACGTAAAATGTAAAAAAAAAAATGTTTTGACAATTTCAAAGTTAAATAATTTAGATATGGTACTATAATGTTTTAAAATTATAAATTGTAGTGTTTTTGAGGCTCTTGAAAACCTTGAAAACAGATGTAATGTCTTCGTTAGGAAAAAGGAAATAAAATTTCTTTATATTCTAACAAATAAATAAATTTGTTAGAATATAAAGAAATTTTATTTCCTTTTTCCTAACGAAGACATTACATCTGTTTTCAAGGTTTTCAAGAGCCTCAAAAAACACCACAATTTATAATTAAATAATTTAATTTAATATTATATTTCAAAATCTTGTCTTTAAATTATTAAACTTCGAAATTAAAATTTACCAAAATTTTTTTCATTTTCATTTTTTAATTTGTTAATTTTTATTTTTTTTCTTGTTCTGGGAGGGAGGGGGTGCTTCAGTCTCTAGGCCCCTCCTGTGTTTGAGCCATTAGTTTCATTTAATCATCAAAATTATATTGTGGTTCTATGATGTAGTGTCTACTTAGAAGAGTTCTTAGAAACATTATTTTATTTACTTATTAAAGCTGACTCAAATTCAGTCATCTGCTTGCATACCAATAGAATTAATAATTCAATTATTAGTCATCATCGTGTATACAGTCCTAAGACGGGTTTGACGCAACCGCCTTCTATCAATCAACTGTTACCCATGCCGGCTCTTTTACTTCTCTTAGGGCCGGTTGTATGTCGCAAAGTAAATGCTTTTTACCACTAACCAAGGGTAGATGGTAAATGGAGGAGCTGGGATGGCCAATCAGATGACAGGCACTGAAAGTTCCTGTAATCTGATTGGCCATCCCATTAATGGTAAAAAGGGTAGATGGTAAATGGAGAAACTGGGATGGCCAATCAGATGACAGGCACTCAAATTACTGTTCACCTTCTCCTTTTCTTTTCCACTTTGGTCTCATAAATATTCTTTGTCAATTCACGCTGTCTTAAGATGGTTCCTATCATTTGAGTTTTATTCTCCTTTAGATTTTTCCAGTGTTCGTTCTTCTTTTAGTTAATTTTATTCAAAAACTTCCTTGTTTGTAATTCTATCCATACATAATTTAATTATTTGTAGAAAATAAATCTTACAATTAATCACTTAAATAAAATTAAACCTCTGGCAAACTCTAAAATGTTCCTCACCGCGATTGGAATTAGGTGTACATGTCTTTGGAATTATGTGGAATTATTTTGGATTCATTAGATAATGCCCCTTTATCTATTTTCTTCTACTTGAAAATGAAAATGGAAGTAGAACTAGGTGTACACGATATTAGGTCGCGGTTCACCCCTAGGTTCATCATACTATATGTTAAGGACGTTCCATAATAAATCGATTTGCTTGAAATCCTTTTAAAACTTTGAATACACATATTTATAAGTGTCCTTTATTCGTAGAAATTTTTTTCAATAGTCCTTGTGGCACTAAATTTATAAATATTGACCATTGAAATTTGCACATTTAACAGGCGAACCTTATCCCGATTGATGTTAATGCGACTGTTTCATTAAATAACAATCGTAATTTTCTTGAAATTATTTTGAAAAACTGAGAATCATTAATTGAAGATATAACAAATATCTTCCTGTTAAAATAATTGTATCAAGCGGTATTCGTTTTGTATGAAAAATGTTAAAAGTTAAGTACTTTTGATGGTTTTCATTTTTTTCTCTCATGGCATGGTAAGTTAGAGATGGCGACTTGGCAACGTCGCACTAAAATCAGTCAATTTTTCCATATCTACAAAACTTCTACAGCTGGTGCATTTGAGAAATTCTCTCAACCTAACTATTCTGTTTTCATCTGTAATTTCGCATTGACCTGTTTCATGAAGTGATTTTTTTTCTTTGTCTTTTAGCGTCCGTAAGAATTCAATGTTGCCAGATCCGAGAAACGACGCAGTGAAAATATTTTTGCCTTTCTGCGCATGTGAGAGTAGGGGGAAGAGCAAACTGTATCTGAGCTATATTAGGGAATGTCCTTAAGTAATTATAATTTTAAATTACAAGATTTTATATTATAGGTGTTGCAACTTGTTCCTTATCATAAAAAAATTAAAACATGATGTATCATCAAAAGTTGCTTTTTTTTCTTTGGGATCATTATCATGTAAATTATTTTCATAAATCAATATTCGTAACATAAAAAAATAAATTTTCCTTTAAAGATCAATCTAACCGTTGCTCCAAATATCAAAGTCAAAGCGGAATTCTTCTGAAATTTCGGAACCAAGTTGCTAACTCACTCAGTGATGATTGAAATTCTAGGGACATGCAGTCTTTGATGTGTAGAATGAATATATCTACGATGTATCTCTGTGTACGTAGGGCGTCGTCTGTGTGTTTGTGTTTGAGTTAACACGTTACTGTTACCTCGTGAAGCTCCCCTTGATTCACCCCTGCATCCATTATTCATTTGTCTGTCCTCTCCCTAGCCAAGCAACAGCTCCATCACGTTCAAGGGAGAAAACGGAACAAGACAAAACAAACGTGTGATTTTTATTTTGTTTCATTAGAACAGTGAACGAAAAAAATCGACTTTTTTTAAAGAGGCTGTTTCATATACTTTGAGTTAAAACAACCTAGAAACTAGACTTATAATTTTTTTTTGACATACCAATACATACTTATAAATAAGAATGTATGATTTTAATAAAAATTTAACCTTCAATAAATTCAATCAAAATAAATTGATACGTTCTGATGTGGCCATCCACTTGACTTTACCATACCGTTCTGGTTGAGTTTGCCACAAGGGCCTAGATTTTCATTTTTTGCCCCCCCCCCATTGTCGCCCGCTAGTTTTTGCATTTTTAGTCTTTTGGTAGGCAACTGATTATGTTTAGAAAATTTGGTTGAGTTTGCTCAAATGGCTTAGATTTTTATGTTTTAACCCCCACCCCCTTAATTTTGGCTCCAGAAAAAAATATTTTCGTTATTATAGGTTCATTTTATAGTATATTTCATTTTTCTTGTTTTTATAGTTTGAAAATATTATAATTTTAAATCTTAACCCCCTCCGCCCCCCATTTAATTTTGGGTCGATATGCACCAAAATCTAATCAGGTCTTAATCTCATCGCACCAAAACTAGGTGTGAAATTTAGTTTTGATATTCACACTAGTTTTTGAGCTAGCTCGTCCATAAAATTTGAGAACGCACCGACTAACAGAATAACAGATGACCGGATAACAGACTAACAGACATTTTGACAAAAGAGTTATTATCTCGAAAAATTTAATCTTTTGATTTTCACTTATTAGAGCTTTTTTGTAGATTCAAATGCTATGGTTTCGCCCAATTTTTTTTATCAAAATAGTTTCAGCCGTTTTTGAGATATTTCGAAAAAAACAAGCAAAAAACACTTTTTTTATCCACGATTACAATACTTGACCATACCCTGTGTGGTAAAGTAAAGATATAAACTTTAACTTCTTCTTATCTAATAAAATTTTACTCAAGTTTTTTAAAATTAATTCTTTTATATACATATGTATTTATGTATTTTAAGGTTATGTTTCAGAACAACTAATGTGTACCATAAAATTATATATTAATATCAATGATAATATACATATTTATTTTATTGGGAAATTTGAGTCGATAGCAGACTCGGCATTTTGAACTTTTATATTCAATTTGGGAATTTTTTGAAGAAATTTAAATTTCGAAAGTTTTGAATGTTTGGTCGATTAATTTCGATTTGATGATGATAACCAAATACAATCATCAATCTAACAATCAAACAAATAAACAATATATATATATATATACTAGCTGAGAAGCCCGCCTTCAGCGGGCGTCTCCCATAGCCAGGGGGCTACACCCCCATGACCCCTCCCCGCACCGCAGCCTCATTCCACCACCGCAACACCCTGGACTCTACTACGCACCCTTCCTCGATTCCACCCCCACCCCGAACCCCCTGCACCCCACCCTGCATTCCACCCCCGCACTCAGTTTTTGTATTTCTAGCTCCCTAGAGGCCCACAGATTATGTGTACAAAATTTGGCTGAGTTTGGTACAAGGGCAAGAATTTCCATTTTTTGACCCTCCCCCCATTTTGAGTGGTTAGTTTTTGCATTTCTAGCCTTCTAGTGGCCCACAAATTATGTATACAAAGATTGGTTGAATTTCCAAGGGTAGGAAAGATACAAAGGCTTTTATGTTATAGATCACAAAATCAAAAATCCCCCATTTTTCAGTTCAGGGGTCAAATTTCCAAAAAATAAAAAAATCTTTCCGAGATTTAGCATTATTAAACCTATGTACCAAACTTGAATCCTAATATTTAAAAACTCGAAGAGATCGAGCACTTTAAAAATTTCAAAAATTTACTCCAAAATGACTATATCTCCCTTTCGGGGACAAATAGAGCAAAATACTCAAATATTTTTTTTCTATTTCAATTCTTCACCTTTCTAAACTAAACCCATATCGATATCTTTACTGGGTTAAGAGATCTTGAAAAACTCTGAAAACACATTTTGGGGCCCTTTCCCCCTTTTAGGGTTCGAATTTCAAAAAATCTCTTCTTAGCACACCCATAAATCGTTGAAAGAATATACACTCCAAATTTGTAGGTCAAGCGGTTTAGGCTGTGCGTTGATAGATGAATGATGAAACATCACCTTCTCTTTATATATACATATATATATATATGTGTGTATTTTTATTTGCATTAAGCGGAGGGATACCTCTCTGTTTCTTTTTATGGAGCAATCTAATAAAAACTTTTCAAACAATCTAAGGCTCTGTTGAAGTCGGAATAAATCGACGAAAAGTTGAAGATTGATTTTTTTAAAATTATTTTGTCCACATCTCTAAGAATTCCCAGTTTAAAGAATAATAAATAATGGCTTCTATTTTAACATTAAATACTGAATATCATAATAGAATGTAATAATTACTTACTATATTGCTGGCATCTCGGATAAAAACAATATGCTGCAGATACAATCTTACCTTTCGGTCGAACAAACTTTCGATAGCTTTTATATAAAATTGTTTTATGCTTTTTTTTTGTTTTGTTTTCTACATTTTTAGCCGGAATTTCTGAATCAGTCAATTCTAATAATTTCTTAATATTAGAAACACAAAAATATTGACATCAGATTAACCTTTCTATGATCTTCTATTCTTGAGCTATCGCAGGTATTTCAATCCACTTCCAAAACAGACAGATACATTGGACAAAAAAAGCAGTGAAAAAAATGTTTAAAAATTATATTTCTTCACTTTTTGGATATTTCCCCTGTCAAGCCTAGCGAATAATTTAAATGAAAGTTTGCACCGAGTCGTGAACGATTTATGTATTTCAATTTTCCCTAATATATCAATTAACTAATGGAAATATAAAAATAAAATAATGTTAATTAGAATGATAGCTAGAATTAATTACGGAGCAACCTTTCTAGGCTCAAAGGCCACTTAGGCGAGATGAGCTCACTTTGGAGCGTATCAAAGGCTGGATTTTGACACTCATTCGGGGTATTTTTTGCAGACTGAAATAGATAAAGAGATAACAGAGAACGAGCGAGGGTTCGTTTGCCGAGTGGAAGGAGGTATTTTATCTTTTCCTCCACCGCAATGCCCTCGGCTGTACAAGTTCACGGGGGGTAGAAATTAGACTAATTACAGCACAGAAATTACGATAGAGAATTAGTGTAGCGACCCTCTTGCCCGCGAGGGCGCAGCCCCAACCCCAATAGGCTACAAAGGGGTTGTTTATCTATGCAAATTCGTGCGTGGAATCAAATTATATTATTGAATCCATTGCCTCTTTTGAATTCGACAGAATATATATTTTCCCATTCATTGTACATTTGTTTGAATTATATATTATGTAGGTATGTAGATAAAATTCAACCATGTAAAGAATAGAAAAATTAAAGTTCTTCATCGATCGTTTAAATTTAAAAGCATAAAATTCGAAATAGTCTTTCTTTTTTTGAGAAACAAAGAGGTTGTTCTCTAAATTTTTTTCTCATTAATATATCAAAGAATAATTGATTGATACGTCAACGAGAATTATTTTGACCGCGCTGATTTGAAAACTTTATTTTTATCTCGCGAGACTACTGCGGATTATGCTATTGGAGTCTGCGGAGTATTAATCTGGACCAAGAGAGAAAGACGTTGGATTGTAGCTAAGTGGATCACATCTTTTCTCTAGTCCAGACTTAATACTCGCAGACTGTAGCATAATCCGTGGTAGTTCGCGAGATAAAAATAGCTTTTCAAATCAGCGCGCAGTCAATTCTCGTTGACGTATCAATTATTCTTTGATATATTAATGAGAAAAAAAATTATTTAATATCATTATTTTAAGTTAGAAATATATAGGTAAGTTCAAATATTATTTTCACTCAATATTTGACAAAAATTCCCTACATTAGATTCGCGATTGAATCAAATGTAGAAAACATTAGGTTGTTCTCTGCTTGATGCAAATAAACATACTCACATATATAAATATATATATATTATATTATTTATTTGTTTGAGACTATAGTTTCGAAGGCTTGGCCTTCATCATCAGTCTTTTTAAATTATAAATACTATTTTCCATGGTGTCAGTCAGTATCTATAATTCTAACTGGCTTTTTGGCTGAGTATGAGCAAAAAATTTCAATATCCACGCGATACTGACCCCACGAAAAATAATATTTATAATTAAAGAAGATTGATGATGAAAACCAAGCCTTCGAAACTATAGTCTCAAACAAATAAATAATATATAGCAACATAATATATGTGTGTATGTTTATTGGCATCAAGGAAAGGATAACCTCTTTGTTTCTCTTTATGAATCAACAACTCTGCTACTCTCGGCAAAATAAAACCTTTTCAATATAGTTTTGTTGTCTAAATATATTGGAATAAAGTTATGTTAAATAAAGTTTTAGATGTTTTATAGCATATTAGTAAAGAAAAATACATGAGATAGTCAACTACTGAATCCGAAGTGTTAGAGATTATTGTTATTCTGTCAGAAAGGTTAATTGGATTCAGTAGCTGAGAATCCCTTGAATTTTACTTAGAAATTTTAACTCTGCTACTATCGGCTATTTGAACTTTTATATTCAAATCGGGAGTAGTCAGTCCATTTCCCTTCAATTTTCATAAAACCCTCAAACCTTCAAACAATTATATTTAAAATATATGGTCTGACTAAATGTTTAGATTTAGAATAACTTAATCGCGTAATTTTTTACTGATGATTAAATTTTAAAGTAAAAATTTTTTTACCCGTGATACATTTCAGACGCGTTCGCCTCAGTGGTCAAGCTAATGGCCTGGATAACAATTTAATAAGGTGGTGAAATCAACTCTTTTAATATATAATAAAAATCATTCTTAACAGCCCGGATTCAGTAGTTGACAATCTTGATTTCTTTACTAATCTTAACTCTGCAATCGGCAATTTGAAATCCTATATTTTACGCTATATTAGATTTTCGTGGATTTACATGTAAGTATATGTACATGTAATGTTATTTAGAGATTTCGGGAGGAGGAAAGAAGCCGCACGGGCCCCCATTTGGATACGTCTCAGGTGAGAATCAAGTTGGCATTTATTTTAATGCTACAAAGGAATATTTAAAATACTTTTATACAAATAGTTTCATGAAAGTATATTTCTTTTTTACTTTCTTCTGCCTTGTAATTGAATGAAATTTTCACGAATTATATGTTTGACCACCACTCTACTGTCCAGTCCAAATGTTCTTCTACCTTTCTACCATATGTTGTTTCGAGGCCAGGATGGTGCTGGGGATTTAGATTCAGCTAAGTAGAATATTAAAAACAATTATGAAATTTTTGTATTATTTTCGAGTTATATTTTTTCTTTAGGGAATTTTTGAGCTCTTATGATCAATAGACCCCACTTACTCTATATATAAACTATGATTTTGAATGAATTTCTTGAAAAAGTTACTGAATTAATTATATTATTATATATAGGTGTTTAAGGGCGCATCAACTACTGAATTAATTGAATCTCAAAGTTTTCTAATTGGTAATTCAAAAAAGTAATTGGTGTATTTGGTATCTTTTATTCCATTTACACTAGTTTAATGTAATTAGAATCTCATATCTAATTAATTATTTTTGGTATTTTGAATCTCTTTACTGATAAAATTATAACTTTGATGATCGGTGGTTTGCAGTGGTTTTTAACTGGTGCTCTTCAACTGAAAAGGATAAAAAATCTACAACTACGTATTTTGTCAAATAAAAGAATTCTATATTTATTTTTTTCAACAGCATCAAATTTATTTCCATTCATTTCACATTACACCAGATTCATTCAGAGGGAGGGCAAAATTGATTGGTATCTAAAACATTTTTATTTTTTTACTTATATAATTTGTGGGTTTTCAACTAAGCATTTTTCGGATATGATAATAATTTATTCATCGAAACAACATAGCATCTTGTCTAGTATCAATCATTCCAAGAATAGAGCATATAGATTACATACACACACAAGTTTTTTTTTAGTAGTACTAGATTAATAACAAGTCATGTGATCGTTAACAGCGTTAATACATTGATTACAGTGAAGATCACGATGAATAATTGCTAATGCTCAATTGAACTAGAGATATGTTTTATTGGTTCTTAATGTTCATTACTAATATAGAGCATAGTATTTACATTAGTAACACCTATGGGTAGACATTATTGATAAATACAGCTGTAGGGGGGCTACTCAAGTTATGAATTTTTCTCTTCCTCGAATTGCCCGTTACTAATTTTTATTTTCTACAGTTGATCAGTTGATTTTTATTTTTATTTTTTTTATTTTATTATTAAATCATATAGTGTGAAATTATTTATTTAATTTTTTTTTAATTTTTTATTCTTTTTGGTATTTTCTTAATTCATAAAATTTCTAGGCACATAATATTTGTTTCGAGCGAATTTTTTGAAATTCACAAACAATTTTGTATGTATATTTTCGTTTTTCGATGTTTAGGTTATTTTTTCCGCTAATTGAAGGAAGTTTCGAAAGACGGGGATGTCAAGGTAAGTATAGAGAGAAGAGAATCTTTTTTTTTTTTATTTTTTTTTATTTTATTTATTATTATTATTTTTTTTTTTTTACTTTTTTTATTTTTATACCAATGAAACTATTTTATATTTATTTCTTTATTGCTTTAATGAGTATGGATTTTTTTTATTCATTTTATTTTTTTTTGAGAATTTCCTTTTAGTTGATTATGTTTTAAAGATATGTATGTTTTTTTCACGTTTAGATTCAGATACCCATAGACCATTTATTTTTATTTCCTATTTGTCGAAATAGATTCCAAAAATTAAACATTTTAATCGAAAAGAGTTTGGTAAATGATTCATAGAATCAATTGAATTGAAAATTATTTTTATATTCTAAGTTTGATATAAATTGACACATTTATTGCTTTAAAAATTAAATTTTCATTTATGTATACGTTATTGTAAATTTTAAACAATTGTTTTATTTAAATATTTACGTTTTTATTTATTTATTTTTTCATTTGAATAAGATAAAATTGAAATTTTTCGTCTATATTACATAACTGAGCAAATTTTTCTGGCATCTGTATTATGAGTAACACACAAACATTTTTGCTTTTCACTCATAATTCGTATATATTTATATATATTTTTAATAGATTTTTAAATAAATAATTTCATTCTACTACATCAAGAGAAAAAAGTCGAAAATTTGAACTTTTATAAATATTTTTTTTTTGTCACAACATTCAATGAAAGAGGGTCGAATTAATTTTTAGAATACCGTTAACCGGGGTGTTATGGTTTTGGTTTCAGACAACCGTGGGTATAACTACTGTATCATATCGAAAGAGAGAATTTTGTATGTATCGATCAAAGGATAATAATACACCAACAATACAGGATCTATGCTGGTGATTTCTTTTGGTCCAGGTTTAAATATACAGCTCAACAACATTTTGAAAAGATCTGAATCAAAACTAATCTTTATAAATGGGAATTTCGATTGACACTAGATTTACTACTATATAAACTACTGAGTATCTAATTTTAAAACCTACTATTTCTTACTCTAGAGAGGGATATAACATTGATATGTTCCCCCTGATATCACATATTCATTAGTTTCCTTTAGAAATATGTGTCTTTGATATGTTTGTTTTACTTGGTTGGTTCATCTTTATAGAAAGCGCAAATTAAATACAAATTCTTTCTAAAGATTATTAAAATAGATTCTCAATATTTACCTCAAAATAGAAATAACATGGATTCTCGCTTTAAGATAGTTCACTTTGAGATTTTCGACTTTATGACTTTAAAAATAATTATATCCACTGAAAATTGAATATAAAATATGTAATGGAAAAAAAGAAGAAATTAAAAAACGATTTTTTTAGAACTCTAATTACAAAACAATATTTATTTCAATTTATCTAATTTTAGTAAGAGCTAGCAACTTTAAACAAGCAAATGGCATTTACATCCCCCCCCCCCAAAAAAAAAAGAATGTTTTTTGGACATTCCTCTTCCTGAGAAAAAATGATTGAAATGGCTTATTTCTCACTAGTCTGCAATTTATTCATTTAAAATAAGAATTTAAATTTATTTACTTTTAAAGTATTGACATTTATGGTAAGCTAATATTTAATGAGTTGGATTTTTTGGAGCAGCTGGGAATGAAAAATAAAAATATTTTGTTAACATTAAATTCGTTTCGATATTTTTATTTGTATTTGCTTCAGGAAAAAAATAACAAATAATATAGTTATATAAATTTACATCGATCATGGCTTTAGTTTTATGAATGGTGTCTTCTATTTTAAATCATGAAAACATTGTGTTTCGGTCTATTTACCTCTGATAAATGGTGATCAAAATAAATGTCCAATTAGTCATTTTCCAGTAGACCATAACACAGTATTTGTCATGAGATAAATTTTAATATATTTGTTATAATATATTTACAACCAACTGATCAAAACACAAAATTCACGACCGTTTATAGGTATTTGAAATTTTGTTTCAATTTATTTGTGTTATTTGATTAATTATTTTAGTTAAAAAAGTCCCGAAGAAAATACTGGAAAAAGAATTGAAACACTGACATTACAAGCATAAAATGCAATTTTTATTTTATTCCTGTAACCAAAATAAGTCCTGCTCATTTAAATAATGTTAACGCCCATCTAGAGCTGTTAATTACCAAGGGCGAATGTTTTGAATCTAATTTAAAATTTTTATTGCTGACAAATTCTCCTCATCAAATAAAAGAAAAAGCAACTAAAACCAATCCAATTTAATTGAAATGATTTTGTTTCGCCGAGAGGAGCAGAGTTGACGATTTTCAAGAGGAAATCAATGAGGGTGTCCTTTACTTGGTATAAATATAAAATATATAATTTTATTTGAAAGAGACAATAGTTTCAAAGGCTTGACATTTATCTTCAGTCTTTTTTATAAATATTATATTTTTTTTGTGCGTGAGTACCTTTGAATGGAGTGGTTCATTCACATCTGCTGTATATTTTTAAAATATTAAAATGTGAATGAACCACTCCATGCAAAGATACTCTATCATATATATATATATATATATATATATATATATTTATGTTTATGTATATGTTTATTTGTATCAAGAAGAAACTTGATTGATTTCCTCTTGAAAGATAAGAAAGTGATTGATTATACACCAGTAGAAAATTGCAAAATGCGTAGAAACCGTATGATTTTATTATCAAAATAGTCGAAATGCATAGAGTGCAATTTGTAATTTTTCCTGTTATGATCGAATTATTGTGTAATTTATGTTTGTTCAGTATTCTAGTAGGAATGCATAATAAATTTTGTTTAAATGACAAATGAAAAATTGCATAACTTTTTGTTGGATAATGTTGAGCTAGTTCAAATTCCAGATTATGTTGATTTAAAAATATTATTTTCATAAAATTGTACTTTAAAAATATGATTGGAAAAGTCGTTTATTATATAGTCAATTTTACTTATAAATCATTTTCATCCATAATATGTTGTATAAAAGAAATTTAATTAATGCTTACTTTTACCCGAAAATCTCAAACTGAAAAATAATACCTAATAGTATAAATATAGTAGTTGAGAATTTTATGAAAGAATCGAAAGAGATTTCACTCATGTTATTTTATTCCTAGGTGAATACATTTGTATATCATAATAACAAAATTAAATAAAAAATATCAATATTTTAATATAACTTTTATTTTAAATATAATTTCATTATACTTATATATTTATTTATATATATATAGTTTAGTTAAATGCTTAATAACAGTTGGGATATTTTGAAGAAACATTTATAAAATTGTATCTATTTATATAGATAGTAAAATTAGATTAAAATATTTTCTAATCACTTCATTAAAAAAAATATTTATATATTTATATAAATACACTAATAACGTTTACGTTTATTTTTTTTTTTTTAATCGAGATATCACATTCAAAGAGAAATCATGTATAATAATAAACAATCATCGAGATTATAACCGGGGAAAGAGAAATACGATAATTGGAAATCAATATAGAGTTAAAACATAGAGAAAGATACAGAGTAGAGTGATAGAGTTAAATATATAAGCTATTTACAATAATTACAAGTTTTAACTTAGTATAATGCATTTGTATGTACACTACATTCATACTCAACATGAATATAATATCTCTCTTTTTTTCTTTTATCTAAGTAACAATCATTTTCTTTTATCTATTTTACTAGTTTTTATTTTTCAAAGATATATATTTCATCTAGTGAAAAAGCCTGATTTAATGCATTCTGAATCAATCTCACATTGAAACATAAATCGAGGAGTAGAAAATATTTTCTATTCTTTTGAAGAAAAACAACAAAATAGATCTAAAATTCCACATTGTATCATGGGACAGATAAATTGGATTGTTGTCTGATGATTATGAGAAAGATCAGGTGATTTTTCCTTTACTAAAGTTGCATAAATACTTTATATATAATCATGTAATCTATTTCATTTGTACACTCGTAATTGATATGTAAAGTATTTGTGCGCCTTTTTATATTCTCTATTAGATAACACTACTATTTAGTACCCAAGACCTTGTCTAAAAGGGTTTCTGTCACTGGTACTCTGCGCAGGTGAAGGCTGCGGTTGTGGTGGAGCTACAGAAGGTGCTCTAAAAGGATTGGTGTCACTTGGCTGTTGAGGTTGTCTTTGTGGATATGCTTGTTGAGGTGCCTGTTGGTAATTTTGAGGCTGGTATTCTTGTTGATACTCTATTCCTTGTGCTGATGAATAGTTTGCAGGATAACCTCCATCTACATTTGTTTCTTGTATTTGACCAGTTTGATTATCCGGATAATAATCATTTGAAGTTCCTCCTTCTCCTTCTTGAAACCGGCCATAATCCAGATGGTTTTTCATCTCTCCCATTACAGGTTTTTGATCCTGCATTGTATACGTTTGATATTCTTTGTCAGGTGGATCTGACATAAGAATATTTGCTTCATTTTCAAATGGTTTGAAATCGTAGATATCTCTTAAATACCACAACATAGGGGCATATAGAAGATTTGAAAAAGCTATACCTACATTTAATGCAGTGAAGCCTATTGCTTCCACTACGCCACCTGCTATTATTGGTCCAACAGCATAAGCAACCGAATATGATATATCTGCTATTGCATAGATAGAACCATAGACAGAAACATACCTGACATCTACTAAATAGCCAAGGGTAGGCAATAGCGCAGTGTCTATTAAAGCAATTCCGAAACATATACCGCATATAGGAATCATTAAAACTTTATAAGAGCTGGAAAACGGAATAATGAAGCAACACAACCCTTCCAATGCAAGTCCTCCAGCAGCCATCATCCATTGATATTGAGGATATTTCTTAGCCATTTTAACTGTTAGGATAACTCCAAACACATGAGGAAAAAAAGCTGGTAGCCAGATCATTCCAATTTTCCAATTATCAGTTGTTAAGTTATCTTCCATCCATAATGAAATAGTGGGCTCTAAAAATGCAAGCGCGACATTTGACATCATAAGAGCTCCTGAACAAACAGCAATATAAGGATCAATAAATAATTTCCATATAGGTATTGTTTCTCCTTTTGGTTTTTTACTATCTCTTATTTGGTCTTTCAAAGGTTTCATCACAAGTAGCAGCATAAAACCGTCTATTAAAGAAACGAAGGCTAAAATTAAGAAAGGAACTTCTTTCCCAGCAAATTGATATAAGGCACCACCAAACGGCGGGGCAACTAAACATCCAAAACTAATAAAAGCCAAAGCAATTCCTAAAGCTTTGCTTCGTTCATTTTCTTCTGTAAAACGATCTGCGATCATAGCTAATCCAGAAGTATCAGCAAAAGCTGAGCCGACACCTTGGAGACTTCTTGCAAAAAAGAGCACTCCATAGCTTCGACCGCATGCAAAGACTGCAGTTGATAAAAACATTATAATTAATCCAATCATCATTGGCATATCATATCCTATTCTATCAATTAGTGCCCCACTGAAAGGATTCACCATAAGTTGTACAATTGCTTTGGATGCAAATAGTACTCCAGTTGCTTGATCTTGTCCATGATGGTCTCTTGGTGGTCTTGTAACATTTGGAGGATATTCTGGTTCTGGTCCCCAAGCACCAACATATCTAAGATAATCTGGAATAATGGGGACTATCACCATATAGAGCATGTTATCTAACAACAATGCAATTGAAACGATGACCAAGATTAGTTTTCTTTGGGATTTTGGTTCCTGTAACTTGGCCCATACTAAATCTTTGAGCTCTCCGAGCTCAAGATTCAGCACGGGTATTGTGAATGAGGCCATTTTGTTGATGTGGAGAGCGCCTAGCTACCGCATCATTGAGACTGCCATTCCGTCTTCTTCTCGCGCTTATCCATCGCTCGCCATCACTGGGAACTGGACGGGTGGGCAACCTTTAAAATACACAGAATGACAACATATTAGTGGTCTGAATGCATCAAAAAACAATATTTTTTTTATTTCATATTTAATCGCGCGTCAGCCGAAACGACCAAGATAGAATGACATGGATATAATAAATATAAGTATATAGATATATTTTAAAGGTGTTCGCCAAAAATGAAAGGGTAAGGATAGGCTAAGAAAGGAGATGGCTTGCAGCAAGAATTTCTTTCTATACTTATCTCGGTAATTGAAGATTGACGGAGAGGCGGTCTCTTGAAAATACAACCTTGAAATTATATTAATTCCAAGATTAAATAGAGTGAGTTATTGAAAAAGATGTGTCCTAGTAGATCGAGAGAATACAAATAATTGTTATACAAAAATAGAATCCATTTATTCGATTAAGTAAATTCTTATTATTATGAATATTTGATCAATGTACTTTTGAATTGCTATTCATGCAGTAGTAAAGATAGATAAGAATTATAAAGTAGGTAATAATAATTAATTAACAGGAATAGCAGGGAATTGGACAAAAATAAAAAACAGAGTTTTTATTGAATGGGCCCGACGTTTCGTCGATTAATTTCGACTTCCTCAGTGGCTCATTCTATCACTCTTTGTCAAAAGACAATTCCACTACGCCACGAAACATCCTTTAATCCTTTTTATTTAAACTATAATACATTGTTGGATCATGCCCCAATTGCTCAAGAATCTTGAACTTTTACACACTTGAACAATCAAAAAATTAAAAACCTTTAATCAAAATTTATCACAAAAAAAAAATATGTTTCTCCTGCTATTCCTGTTAATTAATGCTTATTATAGATACGAGTGATTTACCGGTAATAATAATTTTTTTCAAAGAATATAAAATAAATAATAGAAAGGCTTTTGTCAAATTCCGTGATAATATAAAAATCCCATATCCTCGTGGTTATATCAAAATGTCGTAAGTAAAAATCTACACTTTTCCGTATATATATATAGCTCTGTTTTTATTTTGTATTAACCATAAATACTGATACCTCTGCGGTTTTGTTTTTAATCTGTAATTTGAGTTCTTCACCTGATAACATACAACAATTTGAGAGCAGATGTAGCTAACAAATACAAAAGTTTTTCTTCAATAAAGTTTTTTTGGTACATAATTTTGACATTTATTTATTTTGATATAACAGTGACGGTATACTTTTTATTAGCAGTTTTCGTATAAGAAAAAAAATAAATAAATATCGATATTATTATGGGAGTGTTTTTTCTTTTTCTTGGACTAATTCACATATGTACGAACAATCACAAAAATATATTTACTTCTTTAATGTTCCCCTTGGAGCAGTCGTATTTTGAATATGCCAAATTTCTAAAAACATCTGATATTCTGATATGTCACTTTTTTATATCTTCTTTGTTTTATTGACCATAATACTTTAAATCATAATAACTAATTTTAAATTGGAAATTTATTTATGAAAAACTATTACTTTTTACATGATACAATTTTACTTAAAAGTTTTCTTAAAAATAAATTTGATTATAAATATCCATTCTTTTTTCCTCTTTTGAATCTCCCAATTTTATTCTAATCCAATTAACCCTCCTGAATTATCAAATGTATTTATTAAAATGTCTTTTACATTTCTCTAGCGAAGGGTATTATTAACTAAACCCTCTTTCAATTTATCTGTAGGACATTTGAGACACAGGGCACCCCAAAAGCACCCGCGGCGAAGTTAAGCGTTGAGTCTAGGGTTGGTAGAGGTTGGGGGAATTGAGAAAATTCTGAAAGAAAATTAACAAGTTTCTCTTCCCCGTCTGTCAATGTTATTTGGCAGGCGAATTGTGACCTCGGGGCGAGAGGGTCCACTTTTTTTTCAAGAGACAAGTAAGGGACTCCCCCCAAGGCCCCCAAGAGAGAACTCGATCAGGCCACCTGTCACCATCAGAAACTACAATTCAATCAAGCCAGCCCATCTATTATCAACTCTGGACTTGAAGAGTATAACAGTGAAATTCTTTCTGAGGCGAATGAATATTCTTAATTCATAAATATCATTTTAAATACAATAAATAAATTAATTAAATTTACTATATATTACCAATTTACCATATTCATATTCACGAGGGTCTATATATTCTTTTTCAAATAAACTTAGAAAATAAACAATTGGATGTTGATGAAGGCAGTCCACGCTGGTTGTAAAAAATAAGACTATAATTTATTATTTTACATTTATTCGTTAAAACCTACGTTTCGGAGATTTATTCTCTCCTTCTTCAGCGTAACGAAAAGTCAATGAAATTGAATTGCTTTTTTCTATTCGAGATGAAAAATTTTTATAATGTTTTCTTGGCATTGTCAAAGGAGACAGGAAGTAATTGTGATTTGAACTATTTTCATTGACTTTTCGTTGCCCTGAAGAAGGAGAGAATAAATCTCCGAAACGCCGGTTTCAACGAATAAATGTAAAATAATAAAACCATTACAACCACCGTGGACTGCCCTCATCAACATCCAATTGCATATTTATACCAGTCCGTCTCCTAAAGAAAAACGCTATCAATTAGAAAATAAATTCCATTTTAATCTCTATTTTTTTTTATTAATTTTATTTATTTATTTATTTATTATTTATTATTTGCTGAATACTAATAAAAATTGTATACCATCTATTCTCAATTAAATATTTTGGGAAGGCATTAACTGTATGTTTTATTTTCTACTAATTTGCATGTTTTCAACTTTCTTTCGTCTTATTTTCCATAATAGTTCCATAAGAATCTTTTAAACTTTCAAAGCTAAATTTAAATTCATAAGAACATTCAAAGAAGCATACATAGTATAATTCATACAGTTCATATGTAGTATATCCACATCCATACACCTCAATACTATTTATTTCTCTATGTTTTTTTTGACTTTATAAAATCAAAGCTTCAGCCTATGAATTTATATAAATGTTAAAATTCCTTTATAAAATATCACATTAAATAAAAAGTGGGAAAATATCTAATAAAATGACTAATTAATAAATTGTTTTTAAATCATAAATGGAAAAATTTGAGTTTTTTCGAGTTTTAAATATTCTAATACTAAAGTAATCATTATAATACAAGGAATGAATAATTTTTATAAAATAAAAATAATTTTTAAGAAAAAAATAAAACCGACTTCAAAAAAATTAAATGCAACAAATAAAATACACTAAAAGGTATAAAATAATTATTAACTTATTTAATTACAACTAAACTACGAAATATTAACATGAAATTACTTTTGTACTCGGTGCCAATGCGATTCATGAAAGGTATATGTTTGGCACCGACTTAAAAAAGTAATTTCATGTTAATATTTCGTAGTTTAGTTGTAACTAAATAAGTTAATAATTATTTTATACATTTTAGTGTATTTTATTTGTTGCATTTAATTTTTTTGAAGTCGGTTTTATTTTTTTCTTAAAAATTATTTTTATTTTTCTCTTTTTAGTGATGTTATTAATAGTGATCCTATCACCAGAACTTGACCAAATTAATATTGCACCATCCCTAAGATACCCCTTTTCCAATAAAAAAAGAATCATCGAAATCGGTTCATAAACAAAGAAGTTAGGTATGAGCAAACCTAACAAAAAAAGGTCTAATACCTATGAAAAAAAATGGGACCAATCGGAAGGTAGACCAAACCCAATGCGAAAAAAATTTCAAAATCGGTTCACAATTGGCGGAGATATGAGGTAACATAGGCACAAAAAAAAAATTCAGTCGAATAAAGAACCTCCTCCTTTTTTTGAAGTCGGTTAAAAATAAACTAGATTTTGTCAGTATGAAAAATAACATTTTGCTGGCATAAGTATTTTTGAAGGTGAAAATTTTTTTAAGAATTAAATTATTTTCCTGAAACTTGGCAGCTACACATTATGTCATTAGAATAAATTAATTAAATTTGGGACATCCTTAGATTATGAGACAGTCAAGTTTCACGAAAAAAATTTCAATTACAAATGCTTAATATATAAATCTATATCGACATGTAAAATTGAAACCATGCGTTTTAAATGAAAATACTATTCTTGACCCTTTTAAGTAATAATATTTGTCAACATAACTTGGTAGGACATTATATCTCACTACTATTTTTCGGATAAACGGTTTATTAATCCAACTTGGCCTTTTTTTACACACGTATTTTCGTGGGATTTCACTACTTTTTATAAGCTAGAATATGGCTCTTTTGAGAAGAGGGAGTTAAAGAGATTAAATTACATTAATATATAATAGTGATTTTGATTTGACTTTTTTATCTGATTTGAATTTAAGCTATACAAATTTAGACCCCTTCATTTTAGGTGTTGAAATGGGTAAAGTCTTGGTTTTTCAATTTTTTCCTCTATAAGTGTCCTAAACTCAACCACCATACCAAATTTTGGCATAGGATTTTTCATTGTGACTTTCTTTTCGGTTACTGCTATACATAAATTAAAAAAGTTAGATTTGTAGGCTTTCTTCTAATTTATTTTTTTATATCACATTTGTCTAGCACCCTGGAGTAAAAATATTACGATTTATTTTAAATGAAAAAAATTAATAATTAGTAGAGATTGTGGTATTGGTTCAAGGCGAAACATCCTTAATAAAGACAAGAGTAAACAAATATTACTTTTCTGTACTTCCTGAAGATGGGTTGATAGTCCGAAATATATATATTGAAAAAAAAATGTTTACATCTTTTAATAATTTTTTAATTTTAATGTGAAACAAGTCACCAACTCATAGTAAATGAATATTAGATGTAATATTTGTTTACTCTTGTCTTTATGAAAAAAATTGTTTTGCCGAAAGTAGCAAAGTTGTTAATTCACTTTATTTATTTTAATAACATTTAGGGAAAACCTTGTTTGTTTATAGTGAAACATATTAAACACAGGAGTTTTTTTTTGAGACTCCACTATAACCCGTTAAAAAACTACTGTGTTATTTATTTTAGTCTCGAAAAACGTTCACGAACGTAAATCTATAACATGCAAGTCAAAACTGAACTAAATGAATTAAAATAATTATATTTTCAATTCATGGCAAGATCTGAGAATTAATTTTGAATATGAGGAAATTTCCTAAACTGTTGATTGTTTTTATTCGCGTGAGTTTTGATAAAACGCGTGACTTAAGTTGGAGCTAAAAAGCAGCCAATGTCTGGACTATTTTCCTCAGGTGATCACAAATAAAACAAAACACTAGGAATTGTAGATATATTTATGAAATATTTGAGAAAAACTCTTTGCATACACAAATATTTGATTTAATCTAAAACCGTATCCTTGAGTATATTCATATGCTGCTCCAGGCAGAATGTCTTCTATTTCTTTGCCTTTCAATATACCCCGAATTTATTATTTATGTTTAAGACATTAATTCTAATACTAAGTATAGTTACACCCAAGAAACTCCAAGTTTAGCGGGAGGTGAACCAACCGACCTTTAATACGAATATTTCAAGTAAATTTATAAGAATACAAGAATCATTCAGAAGAATATGTTTAATTAAAAAAATAAAATAATCTAATTAGATAATAATTAATATAAAATAAAATATTGATTGTAATAACCAGAGAGCTTAAGGTCAGCTAATTCCCCACTTCAAAAACTGCCCTAACCTCTATATTTGTAAATATTAAACTCGTTTTTAAATGAGTACCTATATAGAGAGGAAAATATCTTTGATAAAAAATATATTTTTACACCCTTCCTCAAGGAAGAAAATTTTAGAAAGATCCACACCCTTGTGAATAATTTTTCGATTTTGATAACAAAATAAAATTATTTTTTACAAAAATTTTACTTTTATATTTAAATGAGTATTTTATACAAGAGTTGAAATTCAAAGACAAAAGATTGTTATGCTTGTATTTGCTGATGACATTGAACGAATTAAAGGGTGATCTGAACGGAATCAACCAAATTTGGTAGATGAGATCAAAATAAAAATAAATACGAGTAAGACTAAGATCTTAGCTTGTATAAGGAAAGAACAAACATATACGTATATAAATCAAATAAGTAGAGAGCATATAGAAGAAGATAAGTAATTCCTCATCTGGAAATTAAAATCATGTGGAATGAAAAAAGTTAAAAAGAAATTAAGTACAGAATTGTTCAAGCTAAAATGAGGTTTAATTCAAAATAGAAATTATTGTGCTCCTCCTCAAACACAACAGGAATATGTTCCTGAAGACATATCTATGAATGGTCTCCATGTAGTGATGTGAAACCTGAATGATTAGAAAGGGAGTGATGAAAAATATAATTTCGTTAAGATATATTGAAAAAAATGAATTTTTGCACCCTTCTTCAGCGGATCAAGTTTTACAAAGAGTCTCCCCTATGAGTAATTTTTCAATTTTGATTGGAAAATAAAATTTAATTTTCCTGGTCGACTTCTTCCGAACCCCCTATATTTAAAATATTTTATTTGGCTTGTTCACACTGCCCTTTGATTACCCCGCACTGCAAGAGCAGTAGAGGCGCTATTTACCCCAAAGTATAGGTGTTTAATATATATTTTTTTTCATTTAAAGATTTAGTTTGATGAGAGTAATAGAGGTGATGATTTATGATTCATAAGAAGAATTCAATGAAGTTTCCTTTGCTTGATGCATATATATAATTTATTTGTTAGGACTATAATTGATTCCTTTGCTGAGTGACTAGCTTATTATTACATCAAAACGAATTTACCTATATATAATCGGGTATTTGAGTCCATGAGAAATAACAGATTGAATATTTCTAATTAAAATGCCTAACCTTCGAAACTATAGTCTCTAATAAATGAATTATTTATAAATACACTAGCTGCAACGCCGAACTTAGGCGGGCCTCTTGTTAGCCAAGGGACTTCGCCACCTGGACCCGCTTCTCTCAGACTCCGAACACTTCCTCCACCACCGATCATCATCTCCACCCCCACGACTTTCTCTCCCCGTCTCTGATCACTCCCCACCCCATCAACCCTATCCCCATCCACTGGACTTCCTCTACTCCCCCGGCTGTAAAACATTCTTTAAAAATGTTTCAAAATTAAATTTCATTTATTTATTTACCTGTGTTGTATATAAATATAATAAGAATAGTCCAGATTAATTTGAAGCAACGCTGATCTAATGCTGCCGACAGGGGCGCTGATGCCGTCGGTATTTTTGTGTTTTGAGTCGAGATAAGTCGAGGCGAATTTGAAATATAATTGTAATTTTAACTCAAATTTTGAAATGAAAGACTCCAATTGATTTTAAATTAAGAAACATTAAATATATTGATAATTATTCCCCCCCCCTCACGACTCAAAAATTAAATATTCAATTCGCTTTTCTTTGCGCACAGAAGAAGAAATTAATCACATCTTATTTGATTTATATTTTATATATTATTTGTTTATTTTTTAATAATTTGCCACTTTTTTATAATTTTTTAAAAATTTAAATTTTGTTATTCTTATTTTTTGATTTTTACAAAATTGAACGACCTAAGACACGCATGCCCATATGAGTTTCTCATGGCAATACTGGATGGAGCAGCCTGTCATACATACAACACCTGATCTCTTTTAAATATTTGGAGCCTTATATCGATTATCGATCCCAAATTTAAAAAAAAATGATATAATATAATTCTCCTCCTCACACGATCCCACTTATTTAAATAAATCTATTTCCACACAAAAAATATCACAATGCTGTAGATTATAGAAAAAAAAATACTTCCAGATTCATATCTAGAGCCTCATTTCGAACGAAAATGAGGCGAAACTTTTAAGAGACTATGTATTTTCGGGAGTTTACAGGTATACATTTGGAGTGTGGTTTTTTAAGAGAAATAAAATTTTTGAACCGAGACGCCGCCCGCCAGGGCACCAGCCCGGAGGGCCGAGCATCGAGGGCGTGCCGAAGGCACGCACGAAAAGCTCGTTTATAATAACAGATCCCGCACAGCGTTACCCGAAGGTGGTTAGTTTGTGCGTTTCTAGTCGCATAAAACACAAAATAAGATGATTAATCTCTAGAAGTACATCTGTAATCGTAATACACCCCTTTGTAAATATAAATATATTAGTATATATATTTTTCGATATAAATATAATATAAACCAATGTTATTACCTTGGAAATGAATAAAATATAACGCCCAAGCCCCCACTCGCTCATCGAATTTTACACAAATATTTTTCCCGCGTCATAAAGTGTAACTGATCAAAATTTGGTCCAGATAGATCAAAGGATCTAGAATTGTATAGAGAACAAACATACAAACTTCTTCTTTTATATATATATATATATATATATATATAAAGAAAAGATAAACAAAAAGATATATGAATGAGTTTATTTGCATCAGGCAAAGAACATCATTGATTTCTTCTTATATGTACCTATATATTTTTTTATTTTTAAAACCTTTACGTTTATTGTTCTGGTGCTAGCTAGCACTAGGGTTTCCAACCCTCCCGGAAATCCGGAATTCTCCCTAAATCTGGCCCTAAATTTTGAAAGTATTCCGAATCCTGGAAATTTTAATTTAATGTTCTTTGCCAAGGCTGTTAAAAGTAAAGTGATGCTTCATTGCATAGTTTATTTATCAGTTATTTTTTGCCGAATAAAAAATATTTTAGTCAATTTTCTTTTTTTATTGCCTAGCTCCGGGAATTTCTTTCTGCAGAGTTGGCACCCCTAGGTAGAACTAAGATTGAAAAAGGAATGGGGCAAAAATAGGTGTTAAGTCTAATTGGGTCTAGAAATTCAAATCGTTAATGGGGCAAAAATAGGTGTCTAATTGGGTCTAGAAATTCAAATCGTTAATAACCGATGATAGATTGGATTCTCAAATTATATCTACTGAGTAAAGATAAGACAGGTCAATGAGTTTGAATAAAAAGCGAGTGCCGCGTGGCCGGCTTCTCTATCCGGCACACGTGTCTCTGGTTTGACCCCCGACCGCTACTAGAAAATGCACCCCTGCGGAACGAGTACTGACGGGGGAGTGGAAATTCGGGGCCCTCGGGGCTCGATGTCTTTGTTGATGTGGCATCTCCATGTATGGATGAATGTTTGTATATGTATGTGTACATTGCAACCCCAGCGACGCCACGGGTTGCTAATAAAAAATTCACACGCCTTCTAAATATTTTAGTGCTATGCTTGGGTGGTTCGTGGAATAGGGCGCAAGCAAACTCCGAGGCTCTGTAAAAACAGATTCCGATAACGCAGTGCATGATCTCATTAGAATTGGATTACTTACGTTATAGTTACGAGTTTCGATTTTATTAGAAATAATATTTCTCGGTAAAAAATAATTATCCATTGACGTCCATTCATTCTACGTATTATATCAAGGTTTACTAAATACTTATCCTTGATATCAATCACTTCACTTTTTCACAACATATTTTATTATTCATAAAAAAATAATATACCCATCCACTTTGGGTGATTGTATCATAAAATTATTATGATTTGTGAATTAAAAAATATATATATAATAATAAATTTAAGTCAAAATAATGGATAATTATGTTTGTTTCTTTGATTTTTTGGTAATTTACATCTGCGTGATGAGATAAAAATTCATTTTTTTTATTATAGTTTTCGCATATAATTTTTTTAGAATTTTACTATTATTAGATAGGAAATACATCTATTTTTCTGATTCAATGACGTCACTTACGATTGACCAATTGCAGCTGTGTTAACATATGCAGGTATTGTGACTACGCTCTTGTAGTCTAATGCCAAGTATGTTAGTAAAGATAATTAGAAACGTCCTGCAATGTTTAATTGGTCCATGCCTGTTTTTGATTGATTGAATAAATATTTAATAAACCTTTTTTCAAGTATAGTAGTTAAATATAAAAGGCCCTAACAATAACCAATTCAGAGTAATATTTGGATATAGGAAATATTTACAATTTCTCGAGCTACTAATGGGTCATTGCAGACCGAAGTACTATATTTCTATTGGCTTTAATCAAGAATATATATGTGTGGTGGGTTTATTTTTAATTTTATTTATTTTTTTAAATAGAAAATGAGAGATTAAATTTTCGCTATGCACCCTCATTGCATTCTATAGTTTATTGCCTTTCTTTATTACACATACATAATTTTCGGCAACTTTCAAATATAAATATCTTTTCTTTGTCCCAGCCCTTTGTCCCTACATCTGGTCAGTCGGCTTTCTAAAGCCATTCCATCCATCCTTCTGATAATTCTTTCATATTTACGTCTATGTCATAAATAACTGTCCATCATATTAAAATTAAAATAAATTCTGTTCAAAATATCATGTTATCTTTAGTCAATGTTCTCCTGACGATGAGTTAAGAGCTCGAAATATATAGAGTAAACTAAAAAAATCTTTGTATTTCAATTTTTCTCCTTGTGAAACACCACCAACTCCAACCTAATTTAAGAATATATCTATTTGGAGGTTTTGCGAGAAGAGTACAGAGTTTGTAGCTCATATCTTTGAATCTTGCTCAGTCTTTACAAAATACAAGAGAAGATAATGAAGCCAATGAGTATAATAATAAAACTTGAGTAAGATACGAGGTAGGTTTCACAACAAAGAAATAAAACAAAATTGAGTTTTGAATTCGATATATTTCGGAGGTTAGTTTTCTTAGACTCCTGATGATGGGCTAACCCCTGAAATATATCGAATTCAAAAACTCAATTTTGTTTTATTTCTTTTTTGTGAAACCTACCTCGTATCTTACTCAAGTTTTATTATTATATTAAAATGTTTCACCTAAAACCAACACCTAACTCCTTAAAATTGAAGCCAATGAGGCTTCCCTAGAACCGGGGAAGTCCAGAAATATCAAAATAAAAAACATTATAAAGTTTATTAATAATAATACACCAACCATTTGGAATAATTATTAAAATTCAAAAGCAAAAAAAAATCAGACATTTGAACTGAATATAATAAATAGTAGGTATATGTACCGTCATAAAATTATTCAGGATAATATTATAATGATATTTCAAGACTAAATATAGGATCAATCCATGAGGTGCAAATGCCCTAATATTGGCCTTACATACATCCATACATAGTATATTATTTGTTATGTAAATACTTTTTCGTAATAATAATTTGAGTATAATTGTAGAATAGCATGTTAAAATCACCCTAATTAGGCTCTTTTTTGATTGCCAAAGGTAAGCTGACTAGCTGGCTGGCGTTAAGGATGATGCTTCTGACTAATTATAAGTGACCGAGTTGATTTTGTATAGCTTTCATCCCATGATTGATCCAGAAGATGCTATATCTTGAAATTATTTATCCCAAAAGCAGAATTAAAGAAAAGATTGCCAAGGCCCCTTAAAGGTAGGTGACAATGCCGACCAATTAAATGTTAACGAATAAACTTGTATAGTTCTCAATGGACTAGATTTCTCGCTCAACTTAAATGACATAAGGCTTGTATTCCTTGTCTGTGGTATATGTGCCTTGTTCTAAGTGGTTCACAAAGTTTAAATAAAATGAAAAATTATTATTGTCCAGCTTATTTAATTGAAAAGTTTTTGTTTTGCCGGGAGTAGCAGAGTTGTTGATTCATAAAGAGAAACAAAGAGGTTGTCCTATGGTTGATGCAAATAAACATACACAAATATATATCGAAATTATATATCTGTATATATATATATATATATTATTTATTTGTTTCAGACTATAGTTTCGAAGACTTGGCCTTCATCATCAGTCTTTTTTAATTATAAATATTATTTTTCATATTGAAAATTTTTGACCTTTACATAGCCGGGAGCCAGTTAAAATTAAAAAAAAAAATTAAATATAAAAAATTAAATTATATCCAAACGCCTCCCACTCGATCGCGACATGCGAATCCCGGCTGATCCTTTTGTATATAATATAAAAATCTTTTCTTCGTTCCCTAATTTAATAAAAAATTAAGTTTAATTTTAACTGGTTCCCAGCTAAGTAAAGGTCGAAAATTTTCAATATCCATACGATATTGACCCCATGAAAAATAATATTTATTAAAAAAGATTTATTAGAAATTCCTTTTCGTCAATTTTACAAGCTTTATTGAATAATTTTCAGTTCAAGAAAGAGATCAATTAATATTATTTCTTATGAAGAATTCTTAAAAATAAGATACAAAATACAATTTCCGGTTCTAGATAGAGTTGGCTGAATATTAACTTATTTGAGATAGAGAATAAAATCTACATACATTTTCTATGTTGACAATTAAAAATAAATATAAAACAAGTTGACATTTTGAGCCAGAACATTTGAAGCTAAGGCTGAAAATATAGTGGACCATAAAATTTAAAGTATTTTATTCGCACAAAATTATTATTATTATTATTATTGCTTAATCCTGTTTAAAAATGTCTCAAACGTAGAGAAAAATCATTTTCAAGTATAATATTTTTCTTCTGGTAGTTATGATTACAATTCAAAAGGGGAAGGTCTTAAAAAATTAGTTCTTATTCCAAAATGTAGTTTGTTGAAACAAAGAACTGATTAGATCAGGGGTGTGTAACCTTTTGGCTTACAAGGGCCACATTTTAAGAAAAAAATTGACCTGGTTTAAATCGAATGGGATTAAAGAAGGATATGAGGAATGATAATTTTTTTTTTTTAATGGTCAGATGATATAATAATCCCTTATTATCCATTATTATCTATTGACATGTAAGAACGTGCAAAGATCTAAAAAACAAGTCATGACACGTTTCAGTCCAGGAGAGAAATGTTAAATTAATTGTGATTGTTCTAGAAAACCCCAATTCCTTGTCTTCTTGTACTAGAATGATATAACTATAGACTTGGTTAGTGTCGTAGCATATAAATTATTTAAATAATAAATATTTTAGAAAATGAAAATATGAGAAGAATTTTTAAATATTCGAAACTACATTATTTTTTTTTTATCTTATATAGTTGAGCTTATTTATAATTTTGCTTTTAGTGAATTTTATTCTTGAAAAAACTTCACGTATTGTACAAACGTACATTCATATTTCGAAAAAGGGAATAAATATATCTCTACATATAAATCTTAATGTTTTAAGGAAATTTATGATTTTATGTTGGGCCACATTGGCCACACTCATTGCAGTGCTGCGGGCTTCATGCGGCCCGCGGGTTGGACAGATTTGGATTAGATCACTTTAAAGCTTCTGGTACAAACATGGAGAAAATTAAATAAATAAACGAATTTTATATGAATAACTATCGAACTAAAGACCTGATATTTGTATCAATAAAATTGTATTAATAAACTTCATCTTTCTCCCAAGTTCCATTTTTCTAGTAGTTCAAACCACCGTTGACTATTAAAAAATTACCATATCAGCAAAATTTGCGAAATATGTAGATACAGAATTATAAAAAAATTAACTTTACATCAAATTTTTATAATGAAAATTATAAACTTAAATGATAGTTTTCAATGATCATGAAATATATTCAATTGGTTATCATTTAATATTGGCGAATAACACGATAGGCGTGACATATATCTCTTCAAGATATATAGAATTAATAATCAGATCTAAAATCATCCCCTAATATCTATTGACAACCGTTTGGGGAGTTTTTTTTATATGAGTAAAGTTTGCCGTTAACTAGCACCTCTAACGGTTGCTGAATTTCCCCAATACGAGTATAATCCACACATCTAAACTTAAATCAAAAATATTTTTATAAAAATGTCTAAAATTAAACTTTCAGAAGGTTTCACAGCTGGAAATGTAATCGTCATTGGAAACCTTACAAATATCGAGTAATGTTTCAATCAATTAATTAGAGCACATATATGAGAAATCCAATGCTTGAAAATAAATATTGATTAATTAGTAGAGTCGAAAGTAGCCAATAACAAGTACTGATTGTTCAAATAATAGAAGGGACCAATCTTCCGCGGAATATTACACCAAATTTAAAAAGCTTATGCTTTTTATTGCTAATTTTGAACTTTTCTTCAAGAGACTGAGACAGATAGAGTGTATTTACTGAAAATATTAAAATAAAATTACTAATGTGATACTACTAGCTAAAATATAAATACTCTTATAATTATTATATTGATGAGAAACAACATTGTTATTTAAAGTTAATTTAAGAATTTTCATCTGAATGAACATCAATTTATTATTACGTTGTATTTTTTTTAAAACTGCATCTTTTGTGAAAATAACTATTCAATATTATTAATATTATAAGTAATATTTGAAAAATAAAAATTATCTAAGTATTAACAATATTCATAATTTTTTTAAAATATTCTATTCATTAAAAATAAATAAATAAATGAAACAATTGTCTTCAATTGAATTGGAACTACGAATTTTACAAAAATAAGCTGAATGCTATAAAAGATCGTTAAAATTTGTTAGAAGATAGAGAGTTAGATCAGTAAACAATTTTGTAAAGATAAAGAATTATCATTATTTCAAATGATCGTCCTTAATAAGATTTAATTAATCAGGATATTGGGAACAAAAAGACCATGTTATTGATTAGTTAGCGACGTTTAGTCCCTTTATTTGGACTTCTTCAGACTCTCTGTAATTCTAATGAAATACTTATAGCCTATTTATTATACCTTATTAAGGACAATAATGTTAAATTATAAGAATAAAAAATTACACCTTCCAAAAAGTTGAGGTATTAAAATCGTCCTTGTTTATCTTTCATACGGAGGAAATCAACAAATTTGTGGAATTCTTTATAGTTTTAAGTTAATGGATCTTTAATACCCCTTAGGTAAAAAAATTGGCTAAAATGGGTACTTTGGACCTCTACCACACCGTCATTTTAAAATCAACTCATTTTCACCATCACCATCATGATCATACAATTCTAAGACTGGTTTGACGCAACCACCCACCTCCACTCATCTCATCTGATACTCTTTCACTTCTCTAAAAGTCCCTCATCCCGTATCTTTCATTATTTAAGGAAAATTCTTCAATTTGCAAGGTCTTCCACTTTTGTTTTCTTTAAATTAAAAAAAAACAAAAATATATAAAATAAAAAATAACTTAATTGAGATCTTTACAGAAATACCTCACATCTCATGACGAAAAAGATTTTTTATTTTTGACCTCACAATAAGTTTGACTGTCCTAAAAATAGTAACGTATTAAAAATGTTAATGAGATTTTTTGATTTTGGGAAAAATGAATATATATATAGGTACCTTAAACATTTAAAGTTTATACCTTATTTCGTTTACGAACTATGAAACTTTGGCAGACAGATAAATAATTGTATTGGCATTAATGGGGTTCCATTTTACTTTTGAACTGAACCCTAGAAAGAAGTATTATAGAATTTTCAATATTTTGAGTAAATGTTCTGTAATATTAGGTTAATGGCTTTAGATGTTAAATATTTATTTAAATTATTTTCTAAAAGAAACAATTAATGAATTGCATATTTTGATTAAATTATGTAGGTAATATAATATAAGATTTGAGAGAATTTATGTATGTTGTGACCATGGTCAGTCTTGAGAAAAGCATAATTCTATTTTCGTTGTAAGCCAATTTTGACTCTTTTAATAAGAAAATCTAAATGAACTATAGAAAAAACATATCAGATGCAAAATAAGATGTCTCATTTTGTGTTTTTTAAATTTTTATTAACTAAAAATTAAAAAACTTTTAAGCCAATTTAGCAACGTGTCAAAGTTTCAACTTAAGTTAGAACGTTTTAAAGTAAAAAGAGCTGCACAAAGTCCCAATTGAGAAATATACCCACAGAGACATAATAATTTTTTAGCATTTTAATTAATTGGTAGAACATTGCAAACGTCTGAGGACCTCTATTGTAGGACCATTTATTAAATATCCAAATATAAAATTAAAACAGAAATGAATTCTAGAAAATCATATGTCTTTATTGTTTTACTTCAGCAAAAATCTACTATGAGAAAAAATATCCTTTGATGAGTTAATAGAAAATGAGATTCCCTCATTTTTTTAATTTTTTCAACTTGAACTTCCAAGTTTTTAACTAATTTGGCAGCATTTCAAGGAAAAAAGTTTCAACTCTACTTAGAATGTTTTATAGTTTTAAACTCGCAAGGGGTCACGCAATAAAACTTCCATTTGTCTTGATTGCTTTCCACTGGAATAAATTCTTGAAGAGGGTCATCCGGCTTTTCATTGTTTAGAATCCCACCTTAAGGAAGTTCTTTCGCGACAATCCACACAACAAGTTTTAGCCTCGAAACCACTCTATAAATATGAACGGTTCTAAAATTTTAGTTTATGTTTTTTTAACGTGACTGTACATTTTACACTACTATATTCTCTTGATGAATGGATCGTTTCTAAGCCATTGATCTTATATCCCCTCCACTAAAAATAATCGCCCAAATATGCATTTTTTTTATTTTTTATCAAAACTACGCGGTAAATAATTTCAATTTTTTTTTAAGTTACTCCGAATATATTATTCCAACAAATATTAGTTTTTCATCAAAAGCCCTTCAATGAAAATAAAATAATGATCATTTTCCCACCCTTTCTCAATCTACAATATGTAAAAAAAATTCATTTTTAATTGAAATTATTTCATGTTTGGTGTTGTAAATCGTCTTCAAATTTTAACAGTGTGCTTATTATGCTTTTAATGACTTATATTCCAAGTTTCGAAGATTACTTGAATTTTTGCTTTTGTGAAAGAGCTACCTTAAGATGAATGAGATTTCATGAATAAGGTAAAATTGTATTTTTAGGAGTCTAGTGCTCACAAAGATAGCCATGTATTATTATATATTTATAATATATTAAAATAAGTAGTACATAAAATAAATTATACATAATTACTGCACTATTTGGGTTTCTGTCAAAGGGCTCGATATATTTATTTATCTTTCAGCTCAATGTATATACCACCTAAAGTTAGTGCCAAAAATGGCCGCAATCTAACAATAAAATTGATTCGAAAACTGTGGTGACCTGCAATCAAGTTTAGTTCAAAGTGAGTGCGAAGAAACATTCCTAATTCTTGTCGATTGCTTGTATTGACATTTATTATTGATAATATTATTTTTATAGTAATGTCCTTTATGTATATACATTTTTGGGCCAATCAAATATCCCTCCTACCTAAAATCAATTTTTCGATTTTTTACTAATAAAAAAAATTAGGCAGTATGTATCGCGACTGGATCTTGTTAAGTAATGAAAGATCAAATTTTCGTTAAGTTCATCAAATCTAACGTTAATTATTTTTACTTATTCAGTATTAAATGCTAATGATAATTGTTATTATTATTTTTAAATTTGCTTTTTTTTCTTTTCGATAATTCTACAATTACAAAATCAATAGTACTTAAAATCAATTTTTTGATTTTTTACTAATAAAAATAAAAAAAACGCTAAACAGTGTGTATCATCGCGACTGGGACTTGTTAAATAATTGAAGAATAGTTTCCATCAAATCTAATGTTAATTATTATTACTTACTTATTCAGTGCTAATGATAATTATAATTATTATTTCTAAATTTACTTTGTTCTTTAAACTTACAAAATAATTTTTTAGGCAAAATACCGTAATTATAAGCAAAAATATATTGATATTGGGTAATATAGCCAGAGTACCTATTTTCATTGTTGTATCAAAGTGAACACCCAAAATATAGCATACATATATTCTTATCAAGGTTATCATTAGAAAGCCCAAGTTCATGAGGATGAGAAGACTGAGCGAAAATTAATCCAAGGCTAATATAGGGAACAAGTTTTGCCTACTTTTTTCTATAGGTATTAAAAATTATTACAGACCTTTAAACATTCTTAAACATATTTAATTTTAATTTTGACATTTAGTCATAGTAAATTGTTAACAATTTTGAATTTTTTTTATTTCATTTTGTATAAAACCAAAATATACCCGAAAAATATGTGTAGTTTTTAATTTTTTAAATAAAACATACACATGCTTAAAAAACCCACAAATTTATAATTATTTATTTTTTGTTATATGTTTCTTTCGTTGACCCTTTTAAATCCTGTCGGTTTTTAAGGGAATAAAAATGATTTTCCAATAAATTTTTTTGATTCGGAATTTTTTTTTTTCATTATCCTTGGGCTGCCTCCATCAATTCTGCATTGTATACTATATTCCAAGTTTACAATGTTCCAAATAACCATAGAAATAACTACTCCGGACTGTACAACATAGGATAACTCAATATAATATTTATACATCGTATATAATATTCCAGTGCAACAATATAAATAGCAGTGAATGTGAAAATATATCAATAATAATAATAAAAAAACTTTATTTATTAAATTCTTGAATAAATTCTGTTAGCTCTCTCAACAAGGATATACTCTTTGAGAATCTCTTGACCCTCGTTCTCTAGGAGGGAAATCGCTAGCTAAGAGGCTCTTTTCTTGAAAGTAAACTACATCATCCCCTGGAAGCTACTTTCATTCATTTTTGATCAACTTTTAGCAGGGGCATCTGGCAGAAGAGCTAAAGAGAGTTGCTTTTAGTGCCTGGCTCGTGTGTTCTCTAATCGATCCATCGAGCAGTTCGATCTAATTTATTTATGATAGCCAACTAAGGGTGGAGGGCGCGCTCAACCCTCACTGTTTACCTAGAGTCTGAGGGCTGCCGTGTTTTTAACTTAATTACCCGCCGGTGACAGACCGTTCCCTGGGGATCCACTGGGAAAAGTACCAAGGGCTGCCATGTGTTATTTTATCATTCCATCGTTTCCTTTTGTCAGAGGACCTCAATCAAAATACGCCAGGGCCCCTCACGGACTTAAGAAAGCGCCCGACGGCGCCATCCGCGCCAACTTGTGCCTCAAGGGCATTAATTCGAGCCTCAGCCGAGGCACCGATATCCCATCTCGTTTGCAATGCAAATTGAAATGCGAAATATTCATTTCGATTCGTTTTATTTATTTATTTATTTATTTTCATCATTTCAATTTGTGCTCGGAACGAAATTCAAATACAAAAAGGTGGAAAAAACTCCTTACCGAATTTTTAAAAATAAATTCTCAAAATTGCCCAGAAAATATTTTCGATTATGTTAGAAAAAAAATAACAATAAAAAAGTTTAAAAGATTGGTTTGAAAAACTCAATAGTCTGATAAAAGAATTTTCGTGATTTAAATAAAACACTAAAGAATAATAATTTTTATTATTAAAAAACAAAAGAATATTGAGGGTTTTATTTATCAATAAATACAATATTAGTTTTTTGAGCTTTTCTTTTTATATTTTTGAGGAAGAGAGATATAAATTTATAACCCCTTCAAAAATAAATAGATAAATATAATTTCCCTTCCAAAAAATCTTCTGATTATGGTTCTAAATACAATTTTGAAAATTTTTATATTTAGTAAAAATTTTAATTGCGACTAAAATATCACAAAATTTAAATAAATATATAAATAAAATATTAATTCCTAATAAAGTCAAGTTTTTTTTTCTTTCTATCTTATAGAAAATTAGCTGATGATCAAAATATTTAATGAGGTGAGAGAGTCATTAGTAATAGTTTCACAATCATTCATACATTTTTTTCTATAATTGTAATAAATATTGTAGAATATAGAAAAAAAAGGAAAATGGATTTGGCTTTCTTTGGTCTCTGTTTCGGCTGGCATGCATGCGGGATTTCTGGTTCTCTACGAAGATCAATTTCACATTATTCAAATGTATTTTTTATTTGATATTTCTCGAATTTGACAAAATTATATTTTAAAATAAATGGAAATTTTAAATATTTAATAATTCAACAAAAATTTCAGTAAAAGTTAATTTAAATTTACTTATGAATAAATTAAATATTTCATTTTATTTAAAAATTTAAAACTATTTTGAAAAATAGTCTCAGAACTGTATACTAGACGATATCTAATGATATTGATAATGAAAAAAAATATAATAATATTTATTATTCTACTGGTTATACAATACTGTCTATCTTTTTTTCAATTTTCTCTATCATAATGGTCAATGATAAAATTTTATTAGGTAGATAAATAACGAGACGTAGCAATAGGGAGAGGGGCTCTGGGCCCCTTTATTGATCCGCTAATGGATTTAAATAATACTATTTGTAAACTAATATTCTTTAATATTAAATATTCAAAATATTTTAAATATATAGGTTTGCAATTTAGAAACATTGTCATCATCATTGAGTATACAGTCCTAAGACTGGTTTGATGCAACAATCCGTCTCCACTCGACTCTGTCCCCCGCCAGCTGTTTAACCTCTCTAAATGTCTGGCATCCCATATCCCCAATTATTTGGTTGAAATATTCTAATCTGGTTCTTCCCCTTCCCCTTTTCTTTCCCACCTCCCCCTCCAAGATATCCCTAAGCAGTCCCCCATGTCTCAGTGTGTGCCCCATCATCTGACCTCTTCTCTTCTTCAGACTCTTCCACAAGGTTCTTCTTTCTCCGATTCTTCCAAGAACTTCTTCATTTGTAATTTTATCCATCCATTTGATATTCGTCATTCTTCTGTAGCACCACATTTCGAAAGCCTCTAATCTCTTTCTCTCCGCTTCTCTAATTGTCCAGGTTTCACACCCGTACATGGCTATGCTCCATACATATGTCTTCAATAGCAACTTCCTGTTTGCTAAGCTGATTGAGGAGGAGCATAGTAGTTTTTGTTTTGAATTAAACCCCATTTTTGCTTGGGCAATTCTTGATTTAATTTCGTTTTCGCTCCTCCCATCCCATGTTATTTTACTTCCTAGGTAGCGGAATTCCTTAACTCCTTCTAGGTTTTCTTGGTTAATTTTGATGCATTCCTGTCTCGTTTGTTCTTTTTTTGTACATACTAGGAACTTGGTTTTATTCTTGTTTATTTTCATTTTGATTTCTTCTATTAGGATTTGGTTAATTCCATTCAAGGCGTCCTCTAATTCTTTTTTATTGCTTCCTAGAAGGGCAATGTCATCGGCAAATCTTAACATAGCGATCTTTTGACCTTGGATTTCTATACCTGTATCAATTTTGTCTTTGAATTCTTTAATCGCTTCTTCTATGTATAAGTTGAAAATCATGGGTGACAGCACACATCCTTGTCTTACACCTTTTTTTATTTTGGCTTCTCTTTGTTCATCACCAATATTTATAATTGCCGTCTGGTTTTGATATAGATTGTAGATTAGTCTTCTCTCTCTGAATTTTATTCCCGCCTGTTTTAATATTTTAAACATAATTTCCCAATTGACGTTATCGAATGCTTTTTCTAGGTCTATGAATCCGATGTAGACAGATTCTTCCCTGATAAAAGCCCTTTCTATTATTAGTCTAAGAGAGAGAATTGCTTCTCGGGTGCCTCTGTTTCTTCTAAAGCCGAACTGGTCTTCCCCCAGATTTTCTTCAACTCTTTGTTCTATTCTTCTTTGGATTATTTTGGTTAGGATTTTGGAGGCATGTGAGGTTAGGCTAATGGTCCTGAAATTTTCACATTTATCCGCGCCTGTCTTTTTGGGAAGTGTGACTATTTTGTTTTTTTCGAAATCTTTTGGGATGATTCCCAATTTATAGATTTTGCTAATTAGTTCAAAAAGTTTGTCACGTGCCTTTTCTCCAGAGTTCTTTAGGATTTCAGCTTGTATATTGTCTATTCCGGGTGCTCTATTATTTTTTAGTTCCTTCAAAGCTGTCTCGAATTCTGACCTGAGTATGGGGTCTCCTAATTCGTTTTCGTCCACAGATTCTTCTTCTTCTATTGGGTTCATTGTTTTTTCTTCTCCATAGAGTTCTTCTAGGTGTTCCTTCCATCTATTTGCCTGTTCGTTTTCGTTTAGAATAATGTGGCCTCCTTTATCTCTTATGTTCTTGCTTTTTGGCTTGTCTTCTTGGAAATTTCTTTTTATTGCCCTATAGGCTACATCAACTTTTCCCAATACTAGATTTTCGTTGACTTCTTTACATTTTTCTTGAATCATTTTTTCTTTTGCTTTTCTACATTCTCTTATAACTTTCCATCTTAATTTTTTATATGTTTCTTTCCCTTCTTCGTCTTTTCTGTTCTTAAATTTTCTTCGTTCGTCAATCAGTTGCCGTATTTCGTCTGTTACCCATGGCTTTTTAATTTCGTTTTTCTTTGATTTAAGGACTTCGTTGGCTGTTTCAGTCAGGCTTGATTTCATAGCATTCCATTCTTGTTCGATTTCTTCTTCTTTGTTATTTGTGGGTGTTTTTTCTTCCAGTTTCTTATTCATTACGTTTTCGAAAAGTTTTTGGGTTTCCTTATTTTTTAATTTAGATATATCCCAGTTTTTTCGCGACCCTCCCTTTTTTATTAGTTTTTTAAATTTTAGTTGGCATTTCATCGCAATTAGATTGTGATCACTAAAAATATCAGCCCCAGGATAGCTTTTACAGTCCTTTACTTGATTTCTGAATCTTTGTTTGACTAATATGTAATCTATTTGAAATCTCCCCTTGTCTTTTGGCATTTTCCACGTGTAGATCCTTCTTGGATGGTGTTGGAAGAGTGTGTTTGCTACTACTAAACTGTGCTTACTGCAAAATTCAATTAATCTTTCGCCCCTTTCATTCCTATCTCCTAGACCGTGTTCGCCCACCACTTTTCCTTCTTTGCCTTTTCCTACTCTTGCATTCCAATCCCCCCATAATTATTAAATTTTCATCCCCTTTAACGCGCTTCATCAGGTTTTCAATTTGTTCGTACATTTCTTCTATAACTTGGTTATCCTTATATGATGTAGTAGGCATGTATACCTGGATTATCTACAGTATCTTTCGGTTTCGAATCCACTGTGATCATAACAATCCTTTTGCTTACCTGAAGATAATTCTTTACCCTTTGCCCATGTAGATAATTGAAAAATAAAAAGACAAATTTTTTGATCTCAAAAGAAAATATATCTATGTTTAACTATTTCTATTTATAAGTTCCACTAATAAGAGAAAACAAAAGCATATTAATTTGATGAAACTCTTTTTAAGTACTAGAATGTTGAAATAAAAAAATAAAAATATTTTAACAGAGTATAATCTTATTGAAAGTTGATTTTTAAATAAATTTTTTATCGTATATCTTTGTTGTAGTGAACATGTCTTGAATAAAAAAAATGTGCCTCCATAAATTTTGAATTCTTACGCCCATGATTTAAGTACACGTAAAATTTTAATTTTAGTTTAAATTCAGAGCTTTTTTTATCTGAGTTTATGAATTAATGAACAAGAATAATTAGTATTATATTTTTTTTTACTTAGAGAAAGTGGTGTAGGTTTTAGGTGAAACATGATATTAATTAATAAAGTAAAGGGTGTGTAGGTTCACAGTGAATGAAACCAAACTCAAAGAGGTTTATACAAACTCAATATATTTCGGATTATTAGTCCATCATCAGGAGTTTACAGGTTAAAACTAATAATTATTATTAGTTTTAGTGATGGACTAATAATCCGAAATATATTGACTTTGTATAAACCTCTTTGACTTTTATTTCATTCACTGGGAAACTAACACCCTTTACTTTATTAATTTATTTTTATTTTATTAAACACTCTTGATCTCATTATTGTAATTTTTACAAAATCCAGTTTACATAATTAATCGACTAGATTATTGAATGAATGAGAGTATTTTAATATATAGTTTTTCACTAAACAAGTTAATTGTTTATTTCAAATAATCATCAAAGTATACAGTCCTAAGAAATAAAATAAAATATATATCTCAAAGTATGTAATTGTAATTTTTTTAAAATTCAATCTATAAAATTTACAAATTTTTATTGTATTTTTAAAATAGAAAATTTGAATAATAATTTAATCGATCTATTGGTGTAAATTATTTAGAAATTTAGATTATGATTTTAGAACTATTTTTCCTAAAAATTTCTCAACTCTATTTTTCCAAAAAAAAAAAAAAAGAAAAAAGAATAAAGGTAGATAATGAAGTCGGTTAATAATAAAAATTTTGTTTTTTTAATTTTATTGAATTGAATTCACTTTTAATGAATGTTGACATTAACTTAAAAAGCACATTATTATAACCTTCATTGGCCCCTTTTCCCAATTAGAAATTCTTTAATTTTCGGAAAATTTCTTGATTCTGACTATAAAATTAAACTTGAAGTGCGTAGACGGATTATTATTATTTTTTTTTTTTTTTTTGGAAATTATAATTTCTGATTGTAAACATAAAATTTGTATGACAACGATCTTTTGATAATGCCTACAATAAGGGATAGTTGGACATACAAATAAAAAATTGTTAGTTCAAAGAAAGTGTTAATTACATTCAGATATATTACAGAACTCAATGCGAATGAAGTGATTACAGTCTAGGTTTGTAACTTGTTTTCTTGATGTCATTAAAGAAACATATTTTACGGGACTAACATGATAACAGCCCCTTATTCAAAAGACCATTTTCGAATATACTATATGCTTCCCATCAAATGTGCTCATGAAAATATATATGTCGAATTGATAAGCTCCTCTTTTTTTTACCCTCGGTTAAAAAGCAGAAAGCATGACCCAGATGTGGAGAACCAGAATTCATTATGTTACGGTTGTCAATGAAACGATAGTAAAAGGTTAGTGCGAGGAAGAGGATGCAGGTTTGTTTGACTTGAGGGTTGTCTAACTAGAAGGGTTTTTGTACAGGTACCTGTGTCAACGGAGCCGAGGCGCGATGCGAAAAGCTCTCGTATGGCTGCGGCGGCGCGTCGCGGCGAAGCAGGCGCCGCCTGCAGGCGCGAGAGGAAGCTCGGCCGCGTCTCCCCGCTCGGCTCCACTTTGCCGTTGAGCAGAGGCGAAGCGTGTAGAAACGCCGACCGCACCGCAAACCAGGCGCCGCTGGCCGACTCGGGGAGACTCGCGCGGCGCGCCACCCCCGCCAGGGCGCCGGCGCTAGAGAACATCCCCTGGACACGCCCAGACGTGACGTCACCGGAAGGGTGGACCAATCGCTGCCGAGCAGCCGAATCATGCTGGCCGGGATGTCAGCCTGACACAGTCTGGACAAGGCAATCGCAAATGGTCTGATTTCGCCCGTCGACCAGCAATTATTCTCATTGAGGAGTAATCCTTCCGAAGACTGAATTTTTTTTTTATGAATATATTCTATTCAAAATGACTTATTTAGATTGACGTTTTATTTAAGGAAAATCCTTTCATCGGAATGACAAGAGAATATATATTCTAATTATTCTAGACAACAATGAATTACATTTCAAAGACTCTCTTTGAATTCTATTTATTGATAATAATACCTATATTTAAAATTTCATGAATAGCAAACAAATCCACTTGAATGATTAATGCATGTATAGAAAATATATTTTTATTCCAATTTTGCACAATGATGAAAAATCAAAAGGTTGATTTTAAGTTATCAATTTATTTTTTTCAAATTAATTAAAGTATAGACTTGTGATTTATTCTGCTTAATTATTAATCGCGAAATCTCGAAATTAATTCTCTCTCCGGTCAGCAAATTTTATTCGCTGACATTGAATTAAACACGTCTAATTAAAAATCAAATGTAAAAACAAAAAAACCACCATATTGTACAATTTATCACAGAAATAATACATTTACTCAGCTTGGCCGAAGAAACAGAAGAAGTAAATTTATGCAATCGAAGCATTAGAGTAGAGAATTCAAATACAGTAGAACCTCGCTATTCGTACACAATTCGTTCTAGCAGGCAGTTCGAATGGCGATTTGTACTAATGGCGAATCATTTTTTCGCATAAGATATAATGTAAATTGCATTAATCGGTTCCAAACTCTTTATTTAAACTAATGAGTTGAACAGTAGAAGTAAAAAATGTACAATTGTATAATTCTTTAATACGATTTTTATTATTTAAACTCTACTTACATATTACAATTCCTCATTACTTTCTATATTAAAAACGTTAGATGATTTTTCCCTTGATTATTTTTTCTGTCTTTTTGGTCCTTTACATTAAAAGATATCCATTAAAAAGATATCCAATGTTGATTGTTTTTGTCTTTTTTTAGAATCCTCCTAAAATGCTCAATCACATTGTCGTTAAATAAGTTAACGCTCCTATTCGCCAGAGCTGTGTTTGGATGCCATTTTTGGACAATGTGTTCTATATTTTCCCAATGGTGACACAATTCTTTAATTTCCTTAGTTGAAATGATTTCCTCTTCCTCTGAAGACACATCTTCAATCACTTCCTGCTGTTCTCTCTGTAGTTCTTGAAGTTCTTCAGATGTTAACTCATTTCGGTGATCTTCAATCAACTCCTCCACATCATCATTGTCTACATTCAAACCAATGGATTTTCCGAGGGACACAATTTCATTCACTACAACAGCTTCCGTGGCAGTGTCTTCTAAGTCTTTCAGTGCCACACAGTCTGGTCACAGATTTCTCCAGGAGGATTTCAGTGTCCTCAAAGAAACTTCATCCCAGGCTTTGTCTATTATTCTCAAGCAATGGAGGATATTAAAATGGTTCTTCCAAAAGTCTCTGAGGGTGAGTTCTGTGTCAGAGGTCACTTCGAAACATCTTTGAAACAGTGCTTTTGTATAAAGTTTTTTGAAGTTTGAAGTGACCTGCTGATCCATGGGCTGGATAAGTGGAGTGGTGTTAAGGGGCAAAAATCTCACTTGAATGAAACTGTATTCACCAGTCAGACCTTCCTCCAAACCTGGAGGGTGAGCAGGAGCGTTGTCCAGTACGGAGCAAAGTTGCGCTTAGTGGCGCATTCGTGCACGCAGTCCGAATCGCGAAAAAGCGTACGAATGGCGATTTAAATTTTACTTGAAAAAGTTGTACGAATAATGAGTTGTACGAATAGAGAGGCGGGCGAATAGCGGGGTTCCGCTGTAGTCATTATCTTCAAATTTTTAAAATAATAATTAGGGTTTTTATATAAATAATAATAATAATAATAATATAATATTAAGTATTTGAAATGCTCTTTATTTAGGTAGGTGGTTTATTTTAGGAAAAATAGAGAATGAAGTTTCTAACCCCTTAAAAAATTAAATATTCTCGTCCTTCATAAAATAATCCTTATAAATAAAAATTCCCTATTTATAGATTGTTTTTGCTTGATTTCACACAGAGGTAGATTTTCAATTAGATTATGATACGGCTGATAGAAACTGTGATGGAATGGGCTATAAATTGGCTCACAGAATTAGTAAATAATCTCACTGAAATGTATATCAAATCAATTGCAAAAGTGCTTCTGTTTATTTAAAATTATAGTTAATTGTTTTATAAAGGTGGAGGAAGGCAAAAAATACTCACGATAAATTGTCCCCAGACGATAATAACATAATATCGGTCATTCTACATGAAATCGGCCATAATTCTATCGACCCCTTTAGATTTCTCTGAAAATCATAATATTTGTTCATTTTTATGTATGAAAGGATCTCTTTTTGAAGGAGACAATAAAAGAATGTGTTTTCTGCTGGAATTATAAATGTATAATCTATTTATAACTAAACTATAGTTTCAAGAGTTTTGCCCTCTTCATCAGTATATTAAAATTCATAGGAGATCTTTTTTTTAACTTTAAATTATTGTCACATTTAGATATTATCATGACACGCTCAGATGCGCTTGGTAAAAATCTTAAAGAGTTATATGTGATAGTGATATATGTTGTGTTCGAACGATAGAATTTCTTTTCTCTGCAAGAAAAAAGTAATTCTTGACTTTTTAAGAAATGTATTTATGTTTTATATAGAAGTCAAGAATTACAATTTTTCTGCAGAAAAAAGAAACCCTATCGTCCAAAAATAGTTATCCCTTCCGACCAAATATAGTTATCTCTACCATACAGAGCTCCAAGATTTTCACCTATACCAAGCGGTGGTATTGAGCATATTTTCTGTACTAACGGTTTTCATGTGGAAGACTAGGGCCTTCCGGCATTTCAATTTGAGTTAGAATGTCATCGTGGTTTTTATATTCTGTTGGCGACTAGCCTTGAGTTTTTGGATGTAACTGGGACACTTGTGAATAAGATCAAAGTATGGGCGTTGGAAACCAAAATGGTATACATGCAGGTATTGGATTGTGATTCGGAATGAAGGTTAATATAAGTTTAATTGTTTAAATATTTTTTTCTTTCTGTGTAAACTGGTTCTTGTAATTATTTGCAAATATATCTTACTTTCCAGCTTACTTTTCTTAATGGATAATTAATAAAGTGTAACAAGAGTAAATATGACTCATAATAAAGTAAAAATAAAATAATTAAAATAATAATTAAAATTTTCCTCCTTTGTGCCCTGCATTTAATAATTAATAACGTCAAGTGCTCTATAATTCAAAATTCAAGTTCAAGCCTCTAGTTTTTTTAATCAGAAACAGAAATATATATTTTTTTCTTTTAATTCATTTAAAATTTTTTGAAACTTGGTATATTATGTTTTCTTTATATAATTCTTTATTAAATATAAATTATAGCTGGTTATTCAGTACAGCTGTGTGTATTATTTATTTGTAATAGTCGTTTGCAGGTCTGAATTTTAAGTTTAAATATTATATATACCTATCAGTGGCGTCCATGGACGCTGTGCACTCTTAAAATTTCAAACATTTATAATATTTTCATGACAAAGGTTTTCGCCTTGAGTAACTGCTAATTACCATTTTTGGAGGCTTCACTTTTTGACTTCGTGTATATATTCGGGACTTTTTAATATTTTCTCAATAACCGGGACAAATTGACAAACTGGCCAGGACGTCGGGTTCATATCTACAAAATTGGATAGACCCGGACAAATATGGTAAGCCTATAGTTAAGTTATAATTTTTTGTTTAGGTTCTCTTTTTACTTATTATAATTAATTATTTTATCTTCCTTGTTAACCTTCTTGTTACATTAAGTTTATAAGATGTTCGTTTTTGCAAAAACTTTATAAATGACTTTGGAAATGACATGTTCATCTATCTCCAACTAATATACTACAGACATCTTCAGATAAGTATATAACATCTCTGTTATGACTTATCTCAGAATTAATATCAAAGTGACTGACGATTTGTGCACACATCAAGAGCAGGCTCAATTTCACTCTCTGAAAAAATTTGCTTTATGAATCCGCCTCTCAGTACTCAAATGTAGGTTTGTGATTTTAAGTTAAAATTTTGATTTATAAGTCTACTAATGGATTAATATTAATCAAAGTTAAGTATTAGCATGTAATTGTTGACCCTGACCATAGGCGCTAGAGTTATTATAGATTTTTTTTTTTTTTTTTGGGGGGGGGGCTTAGAAAAATAATCTGACATGTTCTGATGTGGTTATCCACTTGACTTTACCATACAACCTGGCCTCTCACTTATATTTAATATTTAATAAAATTATTTATAATCATGTAGGGAGGGTTAGTTTTTGCATTTTTAGATTACTGTGTGTCCATTGATTATGTATACAAAATTTGGTTGAGTTTGGAAATCATATTTTCATTTTTTAACTCCCCCCCCCCACCAATTTTGGGCGGTTAGGTTTTTGCATTTTTAGAGTTCTGGGGTCGCACTAATTATGTATAAAAAATTTGGTTGAGTTTGCTCAAATAGCCTAGATTTTTAATTTTTAACCCCCCTCCACCCCCTTAACTTTGGGTCGATATGCAGCAAAATCTAATCGGCTCTTAATCTCAATGGACCAAAACTACGTGTGAAATTTGGTTTCAATATTCACATTAGTTTTTGAGTTAGCTCGTCCACAAAAATTTGGTAACGCACAGACTAACTAACTAACTAACAGACAACCAGACAACCAGACAACCAGACAGACTAACTAACAGACATTTTGACAAAACAATTATTATCGCGAAAAATATAATTTTTTCGATGTTCTCTTATTAGAGCTTTTTTGTAGAGCGAAATGCCATGGCTTCGCTCAATTTTTTTAATCAAAATAGTTTCAGCTGTTTTTGAGATATTTCGAAAAAAAAGAAGAAAAAAAAACACTTTTTTTATGCACGATTACAATACTTGACCATACCCTGTATGGTAAAGTAAAAAAAAGATGGAGTAAATGTTTCAAATTTTTTATTATAAATGCATGAACAAAGTAGAACTGAAAATTTTTAATAAAATGAATATATTTTAGAAAATAAATAATAAAATAGAATAATATCTGTATATTTAAATGTTTAAAAAAATGCATAAATACATGTTAAAAGTTAAAATAGTGAAGAAAATATTAATATTTAATATTAGTTGAAGAAATGATCCACCGTTTAAATAGTATCCCATTAAAGAAAGAGCATTTTTAACAGAACTAGAGATAATCAAAGAAATAGCTATAAATAATGGTTATGAAAGCAATTTAATAGATCAAATATTAAAAGATAAAATTCAAAAATCAAATTTAAATTTAATCTATTCACAAAATTCCCAAATTAAAAGATCTGCCAAAACTAATATTACCATATTATGGTAAGATGTCCGAAAAATAAAGCATAAATTAAAATCTTTAGGTACGCGACAATCTTTAGATCACCATATACATTAGGAAGTGAATTAAGTCAAATTAAAGATAAAATTCCGGAAAATGAAAAATCCGGTGTATATAAATTGACATGCCAAGATTGCAATGCAACTTATATAGGAAAAACGGAAAGAAATTTATCCATTAGGATCAATGAACACAAGAGAGCCTACAAATTAAAATATGAAAATTATGCATTTGCAGGGCATTTAAATGCTAACAATCATAGTTTTCCAGATCAATCCAAAATTAAATTGATCAAAGAAGTAAATGACCCTTTAATTCTTTCTTTAAAAGAATCCATTGAAATTTTAAAATCCTTGGAAAAAAGCCCAATTGAATCTTTAAATGAAAAACTAGAAATTATCAATGACCCTTTTTTAAAAACATTCCATTCATTCAGGTAAAACTCTTTAGAAAATACCTAAACAAAAGAGTAACCCAGATATTGATCCAGTTATATTCTAAACTCCCAAGAAGAAACATGAAGAAAAAGACATTATATATTTTTCAAAATTTTCTATGTATATTATAAATCTTAATTTGTAACTAATTTGAAATATTTGTGATAGACTGATGATGAAGGCAATGCCTTCGAAACTATAGTCTCTAGAAATAATTAAAAATTATTTTATTTAAAAAAACAGAAGACTCTCATTTTTATTTTATTTTTAACCTAAAATTAATATTTAATATATTTTCTAATTTCTTTAAGACTTTATTACAAAAAAATACAGTCGATGGCTAAGGGCGCTCTGACACTTATATTAAAGTTCAGGGGGGGGCTTAAGCCCCAGGCTCCTCTCCCAGTTCGGGCTCCTATGGCCCTGACTAAAACATACATTTCTTAAAATAAAAGTTTATCTTATAATTATCGATTTCAATTGTGAATGCTGGATTAACGTCGATTCTAAGTTCTGTAACAAAACACATTTTTTTAAAGTAAATAAATATTAAAAAAATAACGATGCCAACACAAATTAGAAGTTTTTCTCATGTAGCTCTTCCTTCGTTGCGCATAACGTTTCCAGAGAAATTGCAGAAAATATTTATAGTTGAGCACACAATGACCCTCTGGAGGCGGGTGAAGCGTGCTTATTGCCCTGACCTCGTTTTTCTTGTTCAATCAAAAGTCTCCTGAGGTTTAATACTCTCGCAACCAATGAAATTTTATGTCACGACACCACAAAATTATCTTAATAATTCCCTATACATATTTTGGATAATTAGAATATCGAGAACTATATATGTATAGAGAATATTATGTCGAACAAAATAAATAAATAAATTAATAAAAAATTAAAAATTAAAAAACTGTAGCGTATACAAAAGTAATTAGAAAAATTCATCGTCGCCTGTCCATTGGTAGGATATGCATTCGAATAGAACACTCTGGTTTGCGGGTTGCATTATCAGGGGACAGAAATTTAATGGAGCATTGAATAAATGTTTAAAAATCCAAAATAATTTGAATCTTTAAATTTTATTAATAAATTGATGATTTTTAATTTTCTCTTTATCAAATATTGAAAAAACTTTTTCAACAGCCTTGCAACTGCTTAAAGTATCGGTTTCAATAAAATTAGTGAAGTTAAGCTGCTTTTTTATTTAGGGTTTGCCGAGGTTTGAATTATAAGATTCAAGATTATATTACTAATACTACTAGGGTAAAAAGTTTCAGAAAAACTATTGTAGAAAATGTGGTTTTACTTCAAAATATGAATTCAAAAGTATTTGAACTTCATGTAAGTCAATAATAATAATAATAATAATTTTAAATAATTTGACCTCGGGAGTTTAAATAACTTCCATGATTTAGCCTGCCAATTCTGAAGTTCAATATATCTTTTCAATATTAATAAAGGTGTTTCACCTTGAACCAACACCACAATCCCTATTAATTATTTTCAATATTCTTTTTTTATTGAAATAATAATAATAATTCAATAACTGCTTTTCGTTTCTTAATTTAATTCTTTTAAATTGATTGTTTCATGCTAGTTTTATTATATTTTATAATTTTTTGTTTAATAAATAAATTAGTTAATACAAAATTTCTGATTAAATTATATATGTATAGAGAATGAAATGGTGATTTTTAATTAAAAAAGAAAATATAAGTGAAAGTTGCTAGTTCGCTTACAGGATTATTTCATATAAAAGTGACTTGAACTTACAGTACAACCAAAATTGTCAAAAAATTGAATATTTTCAAATAATAACTTTACTAACTATAATAAATGGCTATTTATTATAACAGGCAAACTATCTAATTCCGAGGCCATATCGGTAAATGAAAAACAAAAAGAAGAAAGGATCATCTTTTAAGCTATTTTCAAAATTCAATTTTTTTAACATTTTCATCAAACGTCACGACACTCACAATTAATTTTTATCAAATTACATTATTTTATATACTTATAATAAATTTAGTGTCCATTCTAAGAATCTCTTATGCTAGCTGGGAGGATGAAAAACCAAATCAAAGAGTAAGAATTGCTTAACTTATTTAATTAGATCTACTAATACTTGATAGTCCAGAAGGCAAAAAAAAAACTTGATAGTGTTTATATTACATTTTTTAGATTTTAAATTATATTTTTAATTACTCATTCATACAATATATTATTATTTAAAGTAAATGTGTTATACGTCGACCTACTATGTCTGCCCTAAAATAAAAGTCTAAATAAAAAATAACATTTTTTTTTTAATTTGCCTCTACCCCGGTGTCAGATTTTTTAGCAGGATGCCTCTAGTCAGATTTGAACCCAGGTCCACTTGGTTAGCAGGCTGACAGCCTACCCCTAGACCAGTGGTTCCCAACCTTTTGTGGCCCATCTCCCCTTTCTGGACGTTGACTAACACCTATCTCCCCCTTTTCATTTTCATTGTATGCCTAATTTTAATTTGAAGTAAAGTGTAAATAATAAAGCAGTTTTTTATTTTAAACAATTTTATTACCGTATATAAAAACAACCAAAGCAGTTTCATCCGGTCACTCTTAAATAAAATAGAAAAAAAAATTAATAATCTTCAAATCTTGATTCCATGTCAGTTTTGAACTGGTCAAGGTGATCAGTAAAAATTAGGATTTTCTCTTCTTTGAGTTCATGAGTCTCGTTATTTGATACTGAACACTTTTTAAGGGTCGGAAACTGAATCATGCTCTTTATGGGCAATATCAAACTTGGCGATGAATGATGAAATAATTCCTTTGGCCATAATAAGATTCATTTTGTTTCGTTCATTTTTCAAAAATATCTGTAAGGTACACAAGTTCCAACTTGCGTTGCTTCAAATTCTCACTTCTTTCCTCAAAATAATCTTGCTCCACTTATACTGTACAGGTTCTACTGCACAGTAGTATTATTTTAATTTTCCCCCTTTGAATACTCATGGCCCAAAATCGCCCCCACTTATTTAGTGCCCCCCCCTGATAACCCAAATCGCCCCCAGGTTGGGAACCACTGCCCTAGACTAACCCGACCCCCAAAAATAACATTTTTATTTTCAATTAAATTGAAAGTTTATTTTTCCTAAGAGTAGAATAATTTTTATAGATTGAAGCAGACAATAAAAGAGTGTGTCTTCTGCTAGAATTATAAATTTTTAATTTATTTATAACGAAAGTATAGTTTCGAGGGCTTTGCCTTCTTCATCAATCTATTACAATTAATTCACAGGAATTAATGTATGAAAAACTTTTTCTCGTTATAAATAAAGTAAACATTTATAATTCGAGCAGAAGACACTCTTTTATTGTCTCCTTCAATTTTTATTTTCACTTTTTCTACGATACTGGCCTGTTGGCCAATTTATTAAAATAGATATATTATTATGTCATCGCAAATACGATTATAATATTCTACAGTGAGAAATAGTCAGACACAGGAACCAACTTAACTAGAAGTATGTAAAAAGATTTATACTACTCACCAATTCGTTTATCATTCTTGTTTATTACCCAGGTCACTTCACACTTAATTTAAACTAATGTTTTCGTACACTTAACAAAGATTGAACTTTATAAACTTTTGGTTACTGAAACAAATATCGCTCTCATCCAAAAAATCACTAATTAATTCAATTTGTAACTATTAAAACACAATTCTTCCGTCAATTAATCTATTGAATTTGTTCTGGCCAAGAAGGAAGCTGTATTTTCTTTCTCTGGATCAACTGTTGTTGTTGGTGTTGCATCCCTCAAGCTTGTGTTTGTGTTTATCATGACCACGACAAGTGTAAAGAAAGCGTAACATGGCTTGTGCGAAGGGACGACCCTTTCTTTTCCCTTTGGCACCCCTGTCGATCCAACGCCAACCCCAAAGAGATCCCATCCAAATACAAATAGGGTTGAGGGCAGGAGGCGCAGATGCATCGCTTTCCCCAAATACTTGTAACGCAATAAGCTGACGGGTGGACAATTTATACGAGCGACAAGCCCGCCAATTACCGTGCAAACATTGCCACTTGGCCCTGAGCGCGATTAATCCAGATATCAAAGCCTATGAATTTTAAAGAGGACTCAGCCTCTTTTAATTAGCATTCATTAATTCGAAAACACATCGAAAGAGCAGAACAACTGACAGTCTTTTGTTCATTTAATAATACAAATAAACTTAGCGAAATCTGAATAATTTTAAAAGGAAATTAGAAATCAATTGAATATTGTGTCCGTACTTTTAATATAATATGATCGATATAATAAAAAATTAAAATTGCTTACCTTATTATTTTCCACAAAGTAAAGAATATTTTTCATATAATATTGCAGAATATAAAAAACCTAATGTGGTACACTCTCTACGAATTTTGCTTATTTGACTTCAGTGAATTGTTTAAGCTAGAAAGTTGAAACCTAGCAGAAATTAATGTGAAACATATTATTACATACTTGAATTTCAAATTACAGCATTAGTTATTTTTACATCTGTCCAAAAGCTATCAAAATAATTTTCTATTTTTTACATTTCTTATCTAGGAGCTCTAAAACTAAATAGATAATAAGATATTATCATATGACAACAAATAGGGTAATTTGTGTAAGCTTTGAGGATGAAATCGCATCTTTATCATTTTCTATATACTTGATCATAACTAGGGTGCCATCCATAAATTACGTCACACGAATTTCATGATTTTTGGAACCCGGCCTCCGTCCTGGACAGGGGTGGTCACATTTGTTTGACCCACCTCTCCTGATGTGACGCCACATTTTTCTTTTAGCTACGGCCTTGTCTCCGCCAAAAACTACAGTTTGATGATAAAGCTAACCCATTGTTAATAACAATTTATACCGATTCAACAATGTGAAACCATTTACAAGTTTCAAAAAGATATTACATATACCGGGTGAGTTTTTTTATCTTGAGACAGTCTTATAACTCAAGAACAGTGCATTATATTGAAAAAATTTCAAATAAAAGTTTGTTTATATCTAGGGGAAACTAAAATACCCTATTGTTTGTCGACCTAGAACAAGCTTTCTTGGGTAATTCATGGTCATCTTGTTTTTTAAATGGAAACCTATATTTTTATTTACATTGACTAAATTTACAAAAGAATCTGACAACTTTCATTAGAACTATTTTTTGTACATCAAATAAACAAAATATTAAATCAATTAGATCTAAAAAAAATTCAAATAATAATTATTTTTAACAATTTTTCAACTTAATTTTCAAATAATAATGATCAAATATTTAATTATTAAATAAATAATTTAATAATAATTAATCAATTTTCCGGCTATGTTCTGTGACATTCCAGAGTGTCTTCTGGATGAATTCCAGTTCCAATTTCCTTATTTTTTTTAACAGATTTACAACACGATAAAATGAAGCTTGTTAGGGTGTATTCCTTTCAGGAAAAACGCTCAGCATCCATTTCAATGGCAGCCCCATAACACTTCTTCCACATTCACCATAAATTAAGACCATTTCAATTCTGTCTTAAAAAAATACTCCATTTTTATTATAGTAACACAATATAAATATCTACTGGATTGACACGAGAAATAAACTTTTTTAAACTCAAGAATTTTAAGTAGTTCTATTAAGAGAAAAAAATCTCTTAAATCTGAGTATAACAAAGTTTTAATATCATTATAAGCACTTATTTTCATTGTTGTGACTTTTCAAATTAATAAATATTTATTTAATAATTAATTATTTAATCATTGTTATTTGATAATTAAGTTAAATAATTGTTAAAAATAATTATTAAGATTTTTTTTGAGATCTAATTGATTCATGTATTTTGTTTATTTGATGTCGCATAATAAAATAGTTCTTATGAAAGTTGTTCAGTTTTTATTGTAGAATATGGTGACGTAAAGAAAAAAATATAGGGTTCTATTTGACATATAAAATACTCTTGAAAGCTTGTTCTGGTGTCGACAAACAATAGCGTATTTTAGTTTCCCCCTCAATATATTTTATTTGAAACTTTTTTCCATATAATGCACTGTTTTTGAGTTATAAGACTGTCTCAAGATAAAAAACTCACCTGGTATATGTTTTCATTCAATATAAAATGAATGAATGTTAAGTTTCATCATACTGTTTCCATGTATTATATTTATTATTCTTAAATTGTTTTTTATTTCATAGCTGTGAGTTGTCAGTTGAAAATATATTGATTGTTGTCTCTGCAAATTTTATTTCGTTCAATATTTCTTAATTATTATTCGAAAAATTTTGCATCATGCAAAAAACAACCTCAATGATTTCTCTTTGCGAACAAATTTTAGCTTGCTCACCCCAAGATAAAATTACTCAAGTCGAATGTACATAGTTAATTAATTTAAGAACCAAATCGAATGAAAAGAACAGAAACAAAAAAAAAGAGATTTTTTTTTAAATATCCACAATTAAATGTGAGCTGAATGAAAGGGCCAGTATTTGGGGAAAGGGCAAGATAAAAAGGTTGAGAGTTGAGGGTGGGCTTGCAAGGGGTGCGCTTTGCACGCAACCTAAGCACGGCACGCACCCGCCTCCCTTGCGTGTTAACATGCACACATGCATCTCGCTCTCGTCTTGGATGCCTGAATGTCACTGGAAATAACAGGCGGCTAAAAGAGATGGAGATGCATCCCTCCCCTAGAAGCCTAGAGGGTCTGGGGTCTAGCAACTGAGGCTCGGCACCCTCACGGCTCCCCCTCAATCTTCTAGGAGCGACCCCAATCAATGGGGTTCGAATAGCCTTGGCCTTCTACCGTCGACCTAGATTTAATCAATTAAGAACAGTGAGATCGATATCGACACTTTAGACAAATTAAAACGAAATCTAAAAAAAAAAAAAATTGCTTCTTAGTAAAGACTTATTCCCTCTAAGAAATATAAATACATATTCATTTTATGAAGGAGGAGGGATCAGCCAAAGATGGAATCACTGGGTTCAATAAAACACCTTTAATAAAACGTTTCAGGCCTGAATTTATTTGGCCATCTTCAGTTAATTATGAGTTATACACAAAATGTACGGTACACATATGTGATCGAACCAAGCCTCAGTCAAAGCCAAAAATAAAATTTTTTAGATTCATTCAAATTTATAACGTACTTGGACCCAGAAAGTTTCAGATGAAAGTAACGAAAGGAAACTTTTGGGTCCAGGCACGTTATAAATTCGCAATGAAGCTATTTATTTCTTGACTGACAAGCTGGGTTCGTTCACTTATGTGTACCGCATTTTATATTATGACTCCTAATTAACTGAAGATGCCCAAATAAATTCAGGCCAAAACGTTTTATTGAACCCAGTGATTCCATCTCTTGGCTGATACCTCCTCCTTCATCTAATACAGTTTCATCACAGCCACGAACTCTAACAATATACATATTCTTTTATTGTATCTATTAAATAGAAATTTAAATGGATTCAGATTTTTCTCGATCATTTTTGAATAAACATTTGCTGTTCGCCTTAAGGTAGTTGTTTCGCCAAATGCGTTTTCTTAGGATTTTTTGGAAATTACTGCAGATTATCATTTAGATACTTCTGCATCGATTGGTGGCAAAACGAAATTTATGAACAATACAGTTCCGGAGATATTAAATTTCAAAAATCGAGTTTTTCAGGCTCTTTAACATTGCACTATACGGGATATCGGAAAATTTACATACATATTTAATTATAATTAAGAAACCCTTCTTACCATTTTATAAAAAACTAAACCAACATTAAACAATAACCAATACATATTTTAAGACAATTTTGATTCATAGTTACAACACAGTTTCTGAGATAATAATGAATAAATAATGAAAAATGTATAAAAAAAAATTTACACTAAAAACAATTTGGCAACAGCGCATTTATTTAACCAGCGAAAGATGTATAAAGCGCGCATGCGCTAGATTTTTCAAAATTATAATTTTCATAAGATGTAACGTAGGCGTTGATTACATTTGTTAAAAAATAACAAAACGATATTTATAGAAATTTAAAATGTATTTTATCTGTCATTTTAATATAAAATTATTCAATCTCTTACAATGGTGACAAATTTGTCAAACGAGCACGGGATTGGCTAGAATTGGTACATAAACAGCAAAAAGTTTTGTGCTTATGCACGATGAATCCTTATTGTTTGTTCTATATACTCTAGCATTAACTTTTTGCTAGTATTGTCGCGAAAACAACTACCTTAACATTTTTCGATCCAACATAATTATTCCTCTTCTTATAGTGCCATGACCGAACGGGCGTCGGGTCCTCTCAACATATACCTGAGCTGAGTGTGTTTAGCTGTTTTACACAGATATACGGGACCTAATTTTTTAATGCCGGTTCCGAACGGCTAGTTTGGAGAGGTTGTCTAGGCAATTATACTCTTGGTAGTTTACCATTACTTTCCAAGAGGGGGCGACTGCAAATATCTGCCGAAACTCAGTCTCGAACCAGATTACTTCAGGATAGCGGCCCGACACTCTGACCACTGACCCACAGTCGCCTCTTAACTTAATTATAGTGAACTTAAAAGAAAAAAATATTATTTTTTCTAAAGAAAATTTCCTTCTTTACAAAGAAATACTATTGATGAAGTTTTTGAAATTTTTTCAAGTTAATTTTTTTATGTTAAAATTATAAGGAAAATTTTCTAAGGAAAAAAATCTTCGTCTATCTTCTAAATTATTAGTCGTAGACAAATTAATTATATATGATCACTTTTTGAAGTCGGTGCTAAACATACATTTTGTGAATCGCACTCGACGGATCTTACTTACTTAGTACGTTTGACGGATAATGAATACAACATCTCGTAAGCTCGCTTATATAGTTTATTTAGCACCGACTTCAAAAAGTGATTGCATGTAAAAATTTCGTCGTTTAGTTGTAACTAAATTAGATAATTATTTTATACCTTTTAGTGCATTTTATTTGATTTTTGAGTTCTTGTTATTTTGTTTGTTGCATTTAATTTTTTTGAAGTCGGTTTTATTTTTTTCTAAAAATTATTTTTTCTCGATCAAATTCTTACAAAAGAATCATTCAACCGCACTTTATTAATCAATAACATCCCTATATATAACACATTTTAAATAATTACAATTCTTTTATAAAACAATACCTAAAAACTTAACAAAATATTTCTTTTAAAGTAGAAGTAAAGATAAATAATTTTCTAAAATCATTGATCCATCAATTGCGTTAAATATACTAGAAATGGGACAATATTATAAAAATTAAAAAGTTGGAAGATTAAATTATAATATAAAAGAAAAATGGGAACAAGAAATTCAATAAGAATGAAATAAATCAAAGTGTTCCGCATTTTTATAGAAACATAAAAATAAATTTAGGGATTGAAGATTATTTAATGAAAGAGTATAAGGGAAGAAAAAGTCAAGGAATTTTGGGCAAGAGCTCGATTTAAGAGTATTTATAATAATACCCGTGAAAAGAAAAAAGAAGCAGAAAGAAGAATTGACGAATTGCAGAGACGCTTTCTTCACCATAAGAAAATCGAAGATTCAACTAAAGAGAGGAGGAGAAGAAAATGAAGAAATTTAACAAATTGTGTAAAACCAAGACAATGTAATATCTGTATCGTGAACCCATTCCCAATGGGTATGCGTAATTGTATAAATGGAATCAATAAATTAAATAAATTGACTTTATAAAAGACAAATGGCGATTTTAGTGGCGTTAAAATTCCTATATGTAGAAAATAAATAAAGATTGGATATACTAGTATGTTAAAATTTAGAATCAAGTGACCGAGAAAATTATATGATTATCTCACACACTATGATAAAAAAAATCAACACCACTTTCTAAATAACTTTTAAGGAGTTCGGTGTTGGTTCTAGGTGAAACATTTTAATATAATAATAAAACTTGAGTAAGATACGAGGTAGGTTTCACAAAAGAAATAAAACAAAATTGAGTTTTGAATTCGATATATTTCGGGGGTTAGCCCATCATCAGTTGTCTAAGACTCCTGATGATGGGCTAACCCCCGAAATATATCGAATTCAAAACTCAATTTTGTTTTATTTCTTTTTTGTGAAACCTACCTCGTATCTTACTCAAGTTTTATTATTATACAATTTTCTAAATTTATTATTGTATTAAAATTTGAAAATATATTTTTAATTTGAGAAAAAATAAATAAGAGACTACTACTGTATAAAATTCAAAATAGGTGGTTTCTATCCGGCCGAACTTTGGTCTAGCCAATAGAAACGATACGTGTGCCGGCTAGCATTTTCTGCTTGTCGACACATATCACTTGTAAAAATACCTCTTGCGCTCAACCTTCTGTTTTGTTTCGTTCCATTCGTTAAGAAAAAAATATCCAAAAGCTCTGATTGATTAAAACACTATTTGACCGTGCTACTCAATTGGAAAACTCTCTTTTAGACTACGATTTTATTGGATTGATAAACATTTGAAGGACCCACGCGAGACTCTGAAAATTTCTAACGGATTTAATATTACATTACGAACCAGGGACAGATAAGGAAGGATCTTCCCTCCTTCCTCAGGGTTCAAAAAGGTCAATGAAGGAAGCATATAGCACTCTTCCTTCTTGTTTCCTCTCACAGTGCTTGTGGCATATATAGTATATCATTATCTACACTCTGTTCCATTGATGATGGGAATTCTCAAAATATTTTATATATAGGTAGCAACAACCACTGAGAGGGTGGACAAGAGGAATAGTGATATATGCTTCCTTCATTGGCCCATTGAATCCTGGAAGTAGGAGTGAAAATCCCCGAAACGTTGGTTTCAAAATAACATTATAAAGGGAAAACATTTCCAATAAATGGAAGTAGTCTCTTATTTATTTTTGGACTGCCTTCATCCAATCCTGAAACATTAATATATCAGTCTGTCTCCAAAGAAAAACTTCTTATGTATATAACATGTAAATTTCAACTATGTATCATCATTAACTACAATGCTCTGAGACCGATGGACGAACAGATAGACAGACATATAAAAAAAATATTCTTTACTTTGCCATACTCTAATGGAAAAATTAAAAGAATAAAAACAAAATCATCTATCCTACTTTATTTTTTGTATCTATAACTAAAGCGCTTGAAATCAATGATATTTGTTCATATAGGACAGAGAAACAAGTAAAAAAATCGTGATTGTAGACTTAGAGAAGCTGCTTTGTTTTGAGAAGATCGCAAAGATAAATATTTACACAAAGCTTGCGATTAGTTCTAATACTTGAACCTAGAAGAAAAATCATAAAAGGAAAAATATCCAAGACAAACTAAAAAAAATTCGATTTACTCAGAGATAAGCAGAAAAGTCCACCTCACCCTTTATTAAATATTTGTTAATTCTTTGCTAATCCAGAAAATAGAATTTTTTCCAAAACCAAGGACCCTTATTTCCCGAGACGTATAAAAGAAATTATATGAACAGTAAATAATTAAATGAAAAGAAAATATTTTCAAATAATTTTACGTCCGGCAGGCAGGCAAAGCCAATAGATTTTATTGAATGACCCTAGTATAGAACTCATGTAAGATAAATAATTAAATAAAAATATTTAATACGATAAATATTTGCTTATTTATGCTTAAAAGTGTCAGAAATGTGGAGAGAAGAACATGATTTTTTCTGTCTGACTGTGATTAGATTTTAGGACTTCTGGAACGGCCAACTGTGTAAGTGCTTGAAAATTCTAAAAATGTGACACTCAATTTGTCAGTTATGTGACTCCGTCCACCAGTTGGTCAACCAGATAGAAACTTTTATTGTATGTAAGATTGAAAAGTTAGTTAGTTATAAATAAAGTTAAGTTTGTGTGATCTAGACGCAGAAGGTTTTATTCACAAAAAGGTGCTGAAATATTAAAACAAATAAAAAGTTGGACAATAAACGATTAGCAAAATATTTAGTTTGGAAAATAGTTTAATTATTTTATTGGAGAATAATCGAATATAGTTCAATCAACAAATATTTACAAAGGTTCAAATTGCTTAACAAAATAATTGAAACTTTCAGTTTAAAAATCAATTTGTCTAAATATTTACAAAAATATTGACATATAATCTTTAATTTGAGTTATCTTACCTAAAACAATATTAGAATAGAATAATTAGTTATTTTATTCGTAGATTTCAAATAGCAACAGGTTTTTAAATAACTGATTATCTTTTAATGTATAAATGTAATATATAATGACATGTCTTAAGAGTTTAAACATTAACTGATTATTGTTCTAGGAGATCAAGTTAGTAACTTTACGAAACCAAATTAAGATGTTGAATTTAAAAGGTGGGAATTTTTAAATTTATATCTTCCCCTGGTCGATGACTCTTTTATACAGCAGTATTAAAAGAGTAGGGTATCAACTTATTACTGTGATATTTGCTTCCTTCTTTATGTTTCTTGCCGTCCTCTATTTCATATGTTGTCTTGGATACTTTCTTCTTTATCTTGAATGGCCCTTTTCGAATCTCTTCTAGCTTATTCCTATTTAGTTTGTTCCCATTTGAGACAAAAACTAAGTCTCCTTCTTTAAATTCGTGTTCCGACCTATTTTCGTCTATTCTTCTTTTGTTTCTCGCGAAATTTTCTTCTGAATTTTCAAATGCTTTTCTTCTATCTTCTTCTAAATTTCTTTTTTCTTGTAATTCACTCGGAATAATATCTGTACGTTCTCCATATAATAAATATGCCGGTGCAAATTTCGTAGAAGTGTGAGTTGTTTTGTTATATTCTTCCGTGCATATTTCTGCCAGTTTTGTCCATGATTCATTATATTCTTCATCGTTTATTTTACAGCGGATTCTGTTGACTAATGTCTGATTCAGTCTCTCATTAAGCCCATTCGACTGTGGATTATCCACTGAGGTAAAAATCAATTCAATATTTAGTTTCTTCAAATAATCTTTAAATTTTCTTGAGTTGAAAGCTCCAAATTGATCTACCATTAATTGCTTGATTTTATTTTCTCTTGCAATTGGCTGTATTAACTTTATAAAATTTTCTGTAGTTTGTTCTTTTGATGTTAGAATCCATGCATATCTGGTGAAATGATCTACCAATAGATGCATGTATTTTTTTGTTGATTTGTTTCCTCCAAAACCACCTATAGTATCTAAAGACATAATCTCAAATGGAGCCTTTGCTGGGCCCAGTTTTGACAAATTACCTATAGGTCTTATTCTTCTGGTTTTATTTCTTATACAAATCTCGCAACTCCTACAGTAATCGTTAACTATTCTATCCATATTCTTGAAGAAATAGTTTGGTCTTAATTTTTCTGTTATTTGCTTGCTTCCAATATGACCATAAAATTTATGTATTTTTTCTACTAAATGTAAACCAAATTCTTCTGATATGTAAATTCTCTTCTTATTTTTCTTGATTTTGAAACTAATATCACCTTCTTTTTTTACATGTTTTTCGTTTTTAATTTCGTCTTTTATTTTCATCTGATCTTCCCTTATTTCTTCTAACTGTATCATATTTACTGTTTTTAAACAATCATCTTCATTTTCAAAACTTTCCAGGATCGGATTTCTCGATAATGCATCTGCTTCTATGTTTTCTCTACCTTTTTTATAAATTATTTTGAAGTTATATTGAGATAAATATAAAATTAAGTCGCCCAATGGTTCATCTGCTCTGGATTTTGATTTGAGATTCAGGAGAGGTTTGTGATCTGATGTTACTATAAATTCTTTTCCAATTAAGTAGTATTGCCAGTATCGAATTGCTTCTTTCATCGCTAAGCACTCTAAGTAGATTATTTCTTTTTTCATCTGGCTTGGTGTTAACTTCTTGGAAAAGTATCCGATTGGGTGTAATAATCCATCATCTTGGGTTTGTTTTATCACAGCTCCTAATCCCAGTCGACTCGCGTCTACTTCTATAACGATATCTTTTTGTCTGTCATAAATCGCCAAGATAGGTGATGAGCATAAGTATGATTTGATATCGTTAAAGGAGTTTTCACATTCGTCTGTCCATTCAAATTTAATGTCTTTCTTCAATAAGTTGTGTAATGGTGCTAGCCTTTGGGTACAGTGGTCTATGAATCTTCGGTAAAAATTTATCTTACCAAGTATCTGGCGTACATTCTTTTTGGTTTTTGGACGTTCAAAGTCTTTAATTGCCACTAAATTGTCATTTATGGGATGAACTTTTCCGTTTTCAATTACATGACCTAAAAATTTTATAGATTGCCTAGCAAAATTACATTTTATTAGTTTTAATTTGACCCCTTCTTTTTTTAAAGCTTCAAAAAGTAAGCGAATATGTCTTAAATGATCGTTAAATGATTTGGAAAATATTAATATATCATCAATATAATTGACACAAAATTCCTCCAAATTATTTTTTCTGATTATATTTGCTAACGCTCTTTGGAATACAGCTGGTGAGTTTTTGTAACCAAACGGGAGTACTTTCCATTGCCAATGACCTTTCTGGGTTATAAATGCCAACTTTTTTCGATCTTTCAGTCTTATTGGGATTGACCAGAATGCCGAGTTTATATCCACTGCAGTGAACCATTTACAATCGTTTACATTTTCCACTAGATCATCAATTCTTGGGAATGGTTGAGCTTCTGGGACAATTATTTTGTTTAATTCTGAGTAGTCAACAACTAAACGAGTTCTTCTCCCGTCTTCTTTTTTGAAAGCCAATGTTACTGGGGATGCGAATGGTGAATTGGATTCTTCTATCATTCCCTTTTCTAAAAGTTTTGATATCTGAAATTCTATTTCTTTTCTATCTGGGAAAGAACATCTATATGGCTTCTTTGAAACGTATTTGTCTTCTTTTAATTTTACTTGTGCTTCGGTGTCTCCCATTGACCCAACGTCAAATTTATCTTTAGCGAAACACTCAGGGTATTCCCTTATTAATGTTTCTGTCTTCCATCCTTTCTCTTGATCCAAATGTTTTAATTCTTCTTTTAAGTAATTTCCTATAAAGTCTTCATTAACTCCTGGGTTATCTTCTGTAACATTGATTTGTAATTCTTCTTCTTCTTTCATCTTTTCTATATTTATTATGTTTCCTTTCCATTTTTGTTTGATTTGCAAATTTTCATCTTGGATTAGGTTAAATTTCTGGATTGCGTCTAATCCTAGTAATAGATTATAATTGAAATTATTATTCTTTACTACTATTACCTTGATATTATCTTCTATTTCTCCGATTTTTAAATGTATATTGGCCCGGTTTTCGCAAAAATCCATACCGTTTATTGTTTTTATAATGGTTTTGTTGTTAATTAATTTACATTTCAGTAATCGAATGATCTTTTCATTTATCACTGAGCAAGTAGAACCATTATCATAGATTGCTTTGATCGTGTATTTGTTATCTGCAATTACTTTAATGTTAATTAACGGACATGGTATGTTCTTTCCCGGGCTTTTTAGTTTAAATTATCTTCTTTTTCGGGTTCCATTTCTTGATTATCTTGTTCTGTTAAGTTGCTTTTTAAAGTCGGTGCCAAACAAACTATACCTATAAGCGAGCGTACCCGCCAAACGTACTAAGTAAGATCCGTCGAGTGCGATTCATAAAAGGTATATGTTTGGCACCAACTTCAAAAAGTAATTTCGTGTTAATATTTCGTCGTTTAGTTGTAACTAAATAAGATAATAATTATTTTATACCTTTTAGTGTATTTT
>JALMQS010000128.1:26370355-26391051 GCA_024734495.1 Forficula auricularia
GTAGCAAATTTAATCTATTTTAAAAATATATAGACTTGTCTTTGTCGAAAACGTGCTCTTTCATGCTCAAGTTGGGAAAAAATCGATAAAAGTACGAGTTTTATGGATAATTCAAAAGTGATCCCGAGGGCTGTTTTGACAGTCTCTATTACCGGCCCTACTGCACCTAAATAGATGGAATTTTTGATATTTAACGCGTAATTTAAAGAGCTTTAATTTATCTAATAGATTTTTTTGGATTTGATGAGCCGTTTTAGAGTTATTCAAGAAAAACTGAAAAACTCTTAAATTTTCTCATTTTGTGGCGCGAAGAAAAATTTTCACAACACAGATTTGGGTAGTAATATTCGAGTACCAATAAAGGTATTCCAACAATAAAATTTTTACCGGGAGATATTTCCTATTTATGTAATTTATCTGGACTAATAGTTTTTATTTTTGTTTTAAATAATTAAGTAGGGGAAAGAGGAGAAGTTATTCTAAGATTATTATTTTCTATTGAGATTTGAACCGGCTGAAAGGAAGCTATACCTGCTATTGTAATAACGAATGGGAAATTACCTGAAAGGGTACAACTGGAAAGGTACCTGAGAGAGTACAATTACACTAATATATTCAATGTGCGAACAAGGGAAGGAATGTTTAGTTAATTTATTATAATATATAATCAAAAATTGTATTTTTATACACTTCCAATTGATTAAAAGAGTGGCAATAATATTAGATTAGATAAATAAGTTGTATGGAATGTTAGTTTAATATGAACACGGATGCAAGTTCACTTTAATTGGGAAAGAAATGTATTTTCTTGATTCAAGGATATGAATAAGATTAGCTAGTTAGTGTTAGTGAGATAAACCTCCTGTTGAAATAGTCTGTATTTCTTTTAATAGAAATAGCATGTAAGTAAATGGATTTCGAAACGAGACATTTATGTGTTATGAAAAAAAAATAAGTCTGAGAACCTTTGAGAAATGGTTTGAGATCCTAGGAGGTCGGTCGCTGCTAGCTGGGAGAAATCTTCTTGGAAAATGAATGCAATTATTTGTAAAATCACTTGATATGTTGTAGATTGATTTCTGGCTGGCAGGGATACGATTAACTCGAGTAAAATGTGTGAAAAGGTTTTTTTTTTTTTTTGGCTTTTCGGCCTTTCTAGCCATAAGCCATTTACGATACTAATTATTTTATTTAAATTTGTCTCTACCTCGGGGGTCAGATTTTAGCCGGATGCCTCGAGTCGGATTCGAACTCGGGTCCTCTTGGTTAGCTGGCTGACATGCTACCGCCTAGCCTACTGGACCCCCCCCCCCCCCAACAACTAAATTATTAATAATGAGAAAAAATAAAATATTAATTAGTATTGTTTGGATCATGTGACCGGTGTCATAGAGCTAGCAATTAAGAGTTAAACTTCGATTCACCCTGAGTAAGTACGCCATTACATAGGACCGCTTTGGCGCGTCCAACTTCCGATTAAAAATGCAGAAAATATTGTTATAATTATTATATTGAGATTTTAGCCGATGTCTTAATAATAGCCATAAATAAACAAATTAAAATTAAGTTTATTATTTTTATCACCAGGGCGGTTCTAGCCTGAGAAGTTTTTACTTTTAGCTCAAATATTAAGTTGGAATTTATTTATACACGAAAAACTTGTAGTATATGTAAAAAAAAACTTCACGCAAGAGGAGCTCTTAATTTTAAGTATTAATAAAGAGGTCGCTCAAGAATGTTTAAACTTATAAATTCTTGAGCGACCTCTTACGAACTTAATAGATCCCTTTTAAATAACTTAGAAAGAGTGTTGTTTTATTTTTCAAATTTCCATTCATTAGCTTTTCCCTCTATTATATTATAAAAGTGATAGTGTGACGTCACGATAGAGGGGGTCTCATTGAAAATGTGACAGAATGTGACATAGGGCGAGGGGGAGAGTCTAATATTATTTATGAACGGCCCCATAATAGTTGTAAGGTGAGGTGAAACTACACATGAACCGTTTATTTTGTAAGTGGCGTAAGTCTAATTTTGACAAAAATGAGTTAATGTCAGTTTTAGTTAGACATAAGATCTCTTTTCATATTTATAATATCTCAGTCAATGGAGTACAATATCCTCATAAACTCGTGATAATACAAGTATCGAAATATACTTACACTCTCCACTCCTTGGCCCATCGTAGATCTGTCTCCGCCCTTTCCCTTTTTTAAAGATATTACCATGGCTTTTGTTCTGACGAAATAAAATCGATAATCCCACCAAAGGCTTCATTTGCGCGAAATACACGATTTTCTAAAATTCATCACCTCTAGGCGCTTAAACTAGATACTAATCGAACAAACGCATTCGCCAATTCATTTATCCCTATGACATCTAGAGACTGGAACTCTCTTCCCCCGACCGTCTTTCCAGCAACTATAACTATAACCTTCAATCTTTCAAGACCAGCATCCACAGATACAAAGGAATTATTATTTAACGGGTTATAGTGGTGTTTCACCTCTTTGTGAAACACCACTATAACCCGTTAAATAATAATTCCTTTGTTTAATATGTTTCACTATAAACCAACACCGCTTTCCCTAAACTTTATCCACAGATACCTTCGACTGCTACCCAATCCCTAAATCTCCCCTTATCTTCACGTTACAAGGGTCCTCCACGGACTACAGAGGTTGTACCTTCTTGGTGCAACTTCTTCTTGTATCAATATCATTATAAAAATACAGTGTGGTGTAAAAAAAAGTGCAACACTTAGATTGATTCGGTGATTCGGTGTCAAAAGAGGGTCTGTCGCTGGTCTCCTTGATATCAACCCTAAGTCTTCTGATAGTCCAAACACTTAGGTTGACTTGTCGAGTTTGTAGAAGGGGCTGTTGAATTTGAGCTGCTGTACAATGCCGATCCCTCAATACCTCCAATAGTATGAATCGGTCGGTTATCTCTCTCATTTGAAGCTCTAATTCGACCAGATTCCGGTCTCCTGGCATAAGAGTTTGTTTTTATACCTATATCGTTTTACAGCTCTATGGATACTTCCTACCGATCCTTTAAGTCGTTGAGCGACATACCGATACGTTCTTCCATCATTTATTAGAGCTACAGCTTGAGCTACTTCTTCGGTCTTTAGAGGCATTATGCTTGGACAATATTTCAAATGAAATTAAATTAAAAGATGAGATATTCAAATCGAGCTGATAAACATTAAAATATTCAATTTAATTCGATATTAGAAGATAATCAGTTAACACAATTCAATAAAGGGATCAGATTTCAAATCTGAAAATTTATGCTAGTTTAAATAAATTTGGGGAGTCGGGTAGATCAGTCAGCTAACGCACTGGCCTCGCTTCGAAATCGAAAGATTATGACGATGTTGGAGTGAAGGTCCGGGGTTCGATCCTGACTGGCAAATAAAAATTTCTACCGGCTGAAAACTCGGCTCCCTCACTAACCCTACTAACACTCTACTTATGTGCTGTCTAAATGGGCTTTGTTTCATTAAATAAATAAAAAAAAAAAAAATAATTTTAAAGGGTTTAAATTAAAGTAATACATTATTTTCAATCTAAAAATGTTTAAAAATATTTGTACAATCACAGAATGTATTAAATGTTTAAATAAAATATGTTTTTTCTGAAAATTATTTGAAAAAACTAAATTTTTTTAAGTGTTCTAGTTATTTGCACCACAGTGTATATATAAATACAAATATCTCGAAATAACAAACAATAGACTTACACCACTTTAAAAATAAACGGCTCATATATATTTTTATATTTTTGGTGTCCAGTTTAGTGATTTAAAAATAAATGGTTAATTTATGTATGGATTGCTACACGATTTCAGGCCATGGACCCTTCCTCTCTTTTGAACGGACGATTTACAAGTTCCTGCATAAAGAATTCGATCTGACAAAATACTCCAACACCTTTTATCTTCCTTTCTTTTGGCTTGATTTATATCCCCTTTGATCGAATAAATCACGCATAGGAAATTTTCTTTTTTAGATTTTAAATAACGTATAAGATTTTTTCTTCACGTGCCAAATCATTTGAGAGAAAAAAAAGCTATTTATTACAAAACAAGATATTGTTATAATTTATAGATAAATCACTATTGTGTCGTTTTATTAAGCACGCTATTTTTGTATTTATTGTAATTCTTGCGGCTTTGGGCAGTGATATAAATTGATAATGATTTATTTTCGTTTTTATTGTTAAAAAAAACAACTTGACATTTTTTTCAATAAAATTGTAAATGTTCGTTTTGTTTGAACAAATATTGCTTTGGCCAGCCTAATCCATAATCCTAATTCCACTGGTCCAGAAAAAGACATTTTTTATATAAAAGCTGAAAATTTTTTATAGAATCTAATTAATTATGTATTTTTGAAGTAGTACTCTAATTAGCACACTTAGCTCTCCGGTGAAATAAAGTCAACAAATTTTTTATTAGTTTACCCTTTATTTGCAATTTGCTTATTACCAAAAGTATTTTTTGACAAATTTTGTAATGGTGAATTAACTCATTAGTCAAAACGTTTGTCACTACGACTTTTAGTGTCTGAGACTCTTTCTCTGCCTTCCTGTTTCACGTCTAAGGGCCAGTTGTATGTCGCAAAGTAAATGCTTTTTACAAGTGACAAAGGGTAGATGGAAAATGGAGGGACTGGGAAGACCAATCAGATGACAGGCACTGAAAGTTCCATTCCGGAAGCACAAAAATTTTCGCCTCTAAACCTTATTAGTTCATTTTCGCTAATTAAAGAGTATAGGAAAGGCCTATGCCCATAAGGGCCTAATTTCAAGATAACTAATTTTGTAATTAATATGTATACTAAGTAAAATGTACACTAAAGGCTTATATTATTATTTTTATTATATATATTATTATTATTATAATTAAAGAGAATAGGTGTTACATGTTCTTGGGGGACTTTTTATTGAATTGTGCTTGTCATTATAAAAAACCGAGGGGTGAACCGCGATTGGAATTAGGTGTACACGTCTTTGGAATTATGTGGAATTATTTTGGAATTCATTAGATAATGCCACTTTATCTATTGTCTTTTACTTGGAAATGAAAGTGGAAGTGGAAGTAGATGTACAAGATATTAGGTCGCGGTTCACCCCTCGTAAAAGACAGACAGACGTTGTCTCAATAATGGTGTTTCGTTTTTTTACCATTTTTGGAAACCTACATAGAGAAAGTAACACTACTTTTAAGAATCATATGTTCGTTTCATTTGTGTTTCGAATATTATTTCTTAGTTAAATCCCCCCACAAATACACATTTATTTAAAAAGCATTGCTTAATATATTTTCTCGATTCTTCCTTAAAATCAGTTTATTATATTGAGCAAAACTGCAGTTAAAATAATCTTTACAAATTATTAATTTTTTTAATATATTCAATTGTCTAAAATTCACAGATATATTGATTGCTGACTGACAGACTGACCATTTAGACAGATAATTAAATGTCATTCTCTCTACATATTTTTTAGTCTATTCAAATGGCACATACCCCTTTTTTTAACATAGTGATTATTTTTAATAAAATAAAACATATATTATATTAATAAAAAAAAGTAATGAGATAATAGTAATATTAACAGCTGTTTTGGGGATATTTCGAAAAAACAACACTTTTTTCATGCACGATTACAATACTTGACCATACCATGGATGATAAAACAATGAATAGAAATATATAATGAAAAGATTCAATTGTTTATTCTTAAGAAGAAATCAATGAGGTTATTCTTTGGTTGATACAAACAAATATATTCACGTATTTAAGGTTAGATATGTTTATTTGCATCAAACAAAGGTCAACATATGTGCTATTTTATTTCAATTAATTTCTTTCAAAATTTTTATAATATTTGTTAAAGAACCTCCTTTCTTAAATTTAAAAATAAAAACTAATAGATTTAACCTTTAAACATTCATTTATAGTTATCATATTTAAAACAAATTAATCTTTAATAATTTTAATAGAATTACAATTTTATGCCAACAAGTGTAAAAATCATAAGTTTTTAGACACCCTCAGTGAATTAAATTATAGTATAATTATAGACTAAGTCTTTCAAGTGAAAACAAATTCATTAGTTACCTCAATGATATATTCGTTTTTAATAATTTCTATTAATAATTATCATTCACGGTCACCTAGGGGAATATTTTACAAAAGTGAGATTCGTTGATAAGATTTCTTGCCGAAAAGGAAAACTTCATCATTTCCATTTATAATTTGCAGGTTCGGATTTGTTCTCTTAATAGGAAAAGTTAAATTTATTCATAGAATGCAGGCGAAAAAGTTTTTTAACGCAATTTTGAAAAATAGATGCCAAACGGGAAGCAAAATTGGAATATGTGCTTCCAAATGAAATAAATTAAGGAGATCGGAGGTGAAACTGAGAGTGCAAGATTTGATTTGAATTTCGAATAATATTTATATTGGATTTATTAAAATAAAAAAATGCTTATCTAGAGTAGGTACACATTTATTAATAGATTCACGGAGGGAGGTTGGCCGAATAAGTAGAATCTTTGCCTACAGAGCAGGAGATCCAGGTTGAAGCTCAGGTCACTGTAATCTATAATCTGACCCCTACATCAGATCTAGCTGAGTAGCTCACAATTCCCGAGTGTAGAACCGTCTCGGCTTTTTTCTTGTTTTATAGATACTACAATGGATTTTGTTCTTAAAAGATTAAATTACCATTCTAAAGTCTCAAATACACGATTTTAAAACATTCATCACCACTTTTCAATTAAATTAGACACTAACTGAACAAACACATTCTTTAACTCGTTTACTCCTAGGACTTCTAGAGTCTGAAACTCTCTTCACGCGTATCTGTCTTTCCGTCTTTCAGTTCTTTCAAGACCATCATCCACTGGTACCTTCAACTCTGGCCCATTCCCTGGAATTTCTTTCTATCTTCCTTATTATTTTTCGTGATGCAACGGTTTAGCCCGAACTACAAAGGTTACACCTTCTTGCTGCAACAAATTCTTGTATCAATATCATTTAAAAATAAGCTGACGTGTTCTGGTGTGGCCATCCACTTGACTTTACCATACAACCTGGCCCCTCACTTATATTTAATATTTAATAAAATTATTTATAAGTATTCATGTAGGGGGGGGGGGGGGTTAGTTGTTATATTTTTAGACTCCTGGGGGCCCACTGATTATGTATACAAAATTTGGTTATGTTTGGTACAAGAGCCTAGATTTTCATTTTTTGACCATACACCCCCCCATTTTGAGCGGTTAGTTTTTGCATTTTTAGACTTCTGGGGGTCCACTGATTATGTATACAGAATTTGGTTGAGTTTGCTCAAATGCCCTAGATTTTTAATTTTTAACCCCCCCTCCACCCCCCTTAATTTTGGGTCGATATGCACCAAAATCTAATCAGCTCTTAATCTCAATTGACCAAAACTACGTGTGAAATTTAGTTTCGATATTCAAACTAGTTTTTGAGCTAGCTCGTCCACAAAAATTTGGTAACGCACAAACTAACGGACACCCAACCAGACAACCGGACAACCGGACGGACTAACTAACTAACAGACATTTTGACAAAACAATTATTATCTCGAAAAATATAATTTTTTCGATGTTCACTTATTAGAGCTTTTTTGTAGATCGAAATGTCATGGTTTTGCTCAATTTTTTTAATCAAAATAGTTTCAGCCGTTTTTGAGATATTTCGAAAAAAAAGAAGCAAAAAAAGCCACTTTTTTCATGAACAATTACAACACTTGACCATACCCTGTATGCATTCAAACTATTTTACTTCTTTCAAAGTGCAACCTCCCATTTCTTTCAATATCTTAGATCTAGGTCTTACATTCTTCCATGTTTTCCCACCTTATACTCCAATCTAGTTTCTTTTTGATTTTCTATATTTTCCATTGGAAGCTGTAAATTTGAAAAACCAAAATCATTTGTTTATAATGGAAATACAAACTTTTTTTTACAGTAACAAACTTTCTCCCTTTTTCCGTTCTTGCATTATTGGAATATAAAAAAAGCACAATGAGGGGAAAAAATATTAAAAATTATTTCTTTTCAAGTTTAAATTATTTTTAAGCCCAAATAAACAAAAAACATTTCAGTTGGATTCAATTATGCAGTCTTCCGGGTATTCTAAGCAAATTCAAATTTTTCTGCTCTAAAAAAAAAGTACATTTATCCTTTTAAACAGGCATTCTAGTGTTAATGTAATAATAATACACTGGTTTACGAACAGTTAAATTTGAAACTTTCTAGTAATTACTTTGCCAAATTAAACTCTGCGGAATTCGAATAAATAGAGACTCTCTATACCAGCTGATGGCTTCAAGTCAAATTTACTACTAGGAACAATAATTACAATTTACAATTAATGGGTTTGAAGTTAACGCAGCTTTCTCGGCTCATTCCGTCGTAAAATGAAAGAGACTTTCTACATTAGCAGGACTAGGGCATTTCGTTTTTAATCAGTTTGAGGTGGAAGAAATTTAAAGTTAAAAGTACCTGAAGCCGCCGAGCGATGCACGGTAATTGAATTGAATTTCTAGCTTTCTAACGGTCCACATATTATGTGTACATTTGTTTATACTCGTACACCAATTTGCCCACATTCGTTCATGATAAACATTATAAAAAAATAAATAGGAAAATAATAATTAAAAAAAATATTCGTATAGGATCTGAAATAAAAACATAAATGATGAGCTAATATGGCTTCTCTGGTAGGATTCATCTGTAGCGCAGTTGGTTAGCGCAGCCTCGGCTATAGAGGAAGACGCAGGTTCGAATCCTGCCAGATGCTAAATTTCATTTTTCCTTTTCAAAACAAAAATAATGAAATGATTTATGAACTGCAAAAAATTCGCAGGCTGAATCATGGAAATTATTCAAATTTACGCGGTTCAATTAATTTAATTAATAAAATTAAATAAGATTTGTTTCCAAGTTATATAAAAAAAGCCACTTCAACAACTTTATTTGTAAACACACCTGTAATGTTATGATTTAGACACCTGTTAATTAAAAACAAACAAAAACTCCTAATTTTAATATATATATTAATATTTGCTATAACCTATTAGTGGGTTTTAAAATTAAAAACAAATTAAAAATAAAAGATAATTGAAAAAAATATAAACAAACTTTTTTATTAAGATTTTCATCTATCAACAATTACTTTAATTAAGAAAAGATCAATTAAGATTAAATTTGTCGAGGTCCAGACCTAGTCAGATCGCTATCTCGTCCTCAAAACTTGTTAATAGAATTTGTTTCATCAAAATCGGTAGAGCCGTTTTCAAAATAGAACTAGGTTACAAATATATATATAAACAAATATACAATTTTTGCTCGTTTAATAAGAGTAGATTGATTATTTTCTATATTTCAATGCGAAATTGAAAAAAAATCAGAGTCAGGGCCCAGACAGGTCATCACAATACTTCACATTACTATATTCTATAGAATATAAATGTGAAAGTAAAAATAATATATATTTAGTGAAATTGATTGTCACTCGTGAACGATTTCGACATTCTTCCTTCTACTATAGATTGATAGAAACGATTTGGTGTATTTTTATTTCTGGGATTTTGTTTCCAGCTCGGGAACCCATTCCAGTCTTCCATTTTCACAAATGGATCTCTTTACCTTCTATTCCCGAAAAGAAAAGATAACCAGATCCCAGTGTAGTGCAGATCCGTTGCGATATCGTTTTCGGCAGAATTGCCTTCTGTATATATATTTATCTGGGGTGCCATCCATTGCACCCCCTCCTCCTCTCAGCTGCCCCGCACCAGGGGAATGTTAATGTGAGAATTTGCCCACGTGTTTTCGAGTCCCCGCAAAAGGGATTGGAGACACAATTGTGTACAATAACAAGTCGCTCTCAGGTTTCACTTGAAAAAAAAGTGGTGTATGTTCACCCTCCCCTCTGTTCTCTTTCTTCCTAAAGTACCATACCATTTCCCTCCTCTTTCCCTCTATTCTTTTGATATACAATTCACGTTTAGAAAAACAACTGTGGAAATACCGAAAAGAGTTTGTCGTTCAAACACGATTAAAAATAATTGATTAAATGTACAACTAGGTGGGATTTTTTTAACTAGAATTAAAAAAAAAATATTTCTTTATTTTAAGAATTCCTACTGACGTTTCGAGCTTTAATTTAAGTCATCTTCAGGGAAGAACTAACAAATTTCGTCAAGGATATCTTTAATCAAAGGTCGAAACGTTAATTTTTAAAATAAGAAAATAATTGAAGATGTAGGACTTTTCTTTAGATATTTTTTTCAAATCCCATAAGTATAGATAAAAACAGCTATAAACATATTTTTAACCATCGTACAATTAAATTATCCGAATTTTGATTAAAAGCGGCCAAAAGCAATAAAACAAATTATAATCTGGATTATTTTATTGCTAGTTTAATATGAAGTTGTTTTATTGGCTGCCCTTAACCAAAAGTTGGATAATTACTATTTTATATACACCCAGTTCCATTCACTATCATCTTAATACAATTAGAGGTTTTTAAGCAAATAATCATTTATTTGTCAAGACGAGAAAGTCACTATTTCCCGAATCGAACGTGTCTTGATATTTAATGATGCTCTAAAAAATAGATCTTATCACTTACAATGATAAAATGACAAAATTGAAGGAGATGCCCGGGAAGTCAGAAGATTTTTGCCTGGCCACCTCAAGAAGAGACTTTTTTCTAGGAGTTTGAGGGAGGGAGAAATTAAAAATAATCCTCCATAAAAAAGGTACTGTTATACTATCTACAGGGCTGGCGCAAGGCAGGTTCAGCCCGTTCGCCTAAACCCGACCCCGCGTTTTGAGAGGGCCCGCGGTCTACGAAAATTACCCAATTAAAAAACACCGATTTTGATTAAATTTTTCCAGAATGATGATACCATTAGAACCCAGTTCGATATGCAGCCGTTGCACAAAATCACAAAGTGCTAGAGTTACTCTTTTAATTAATTTACTCCAATAATAATTAATAGAAAATCAATGGAGATGGAGTGGTTTCTTAATAAATTCTTTCTTACTAAATTCTTCCAAATTAGAACTTTTTGAAATATCTATCTTTTTCGAAACATAATAAATGAATAATTTTTCAATTTTATTTCTAAATAGACCAACTAATAAATTTGTTGAAAAGATTTTATTTTGCCGAGAGTAGCAGAATTGTTTGAATTATAAAGAGAAACAAAGAGGTTGTCCTCTGCTTGATCAAGCAAATGACTCTCTTCATGAATAAATTTGTGTTTATCAATAGAATTTATTTCATCGGTTCATTTTATAATCATATCTTTTTTACTTGCACATTTATATTCATAGAATATAATGTGGAAGTATTACGATGGGTCCTGACTCTTTGGGAACTTGATTACAATTCAATCAAATATGAAAAAATAACCAAGAAAAATATTACAATTATGCAAAAAATGTATATATTTTTGCGAAATGTTTTCAGGTATAAAGCTAAATTTAGTACAATGTAATGTGAAAATACATAGATTCGAATCGAGTTTCATTAGATAAAATTATTTAAGAATGGCAATTTATACTCACAGGAAACGCTTTCAGATATAAAGCTAAAATTTGTGTCATTAAAATGCAAATATACATAGATGCGTATCAAGTTTAAGCTTATTAAATAAAACCATTCTATATTGACAATTCATATTCTCGGGAAAGATTTCCAGATATATAGCTAGAATTTGGTGCATTGTAACATAGTTGCGTACCAATTTTCAGCTCATTAACTAAAACCTTTCAAGATTAGCATTTTGTACTCTTAGAAAACGTTTTCATGTAAAAAGCTAAAACTTAGTGCATTGTAACATAGTTCCGTACCAATTTTCAGCTCATTAACTAAAAGCATTCAAGATTGGCATTTTGTATTTTCAGGAAACGTTCATATATATAAGATAAAAATTTGATGCATTGTAATGTGAAAATACATATTTTCGTACCAATTTTTAGCTCATTTTAGGTATAACTAAAACCATTTATACCATAGTTAAATAATTTGTATCTTATATAGGTATCAATATTTTTTTTTTTACTTAATTGATATTTTTTCAACAGAGAAAATGAATAAATTCGAAATATTCGAGTAATTTTTTTTTTGCAAACTAATCCGCCAACAAGTCTCAACTTGTTGATGCGTGCCTCGACTCGTTTGAAATAGACTCGAGTTTTCATCATCTAAAATCTATTAAATATTTGTAATTAGATATGAGCAAAACGGGTAATTCTAGAGCAATTGAGTACTGATACTATCTAATGGTTGACTTCTTGACCAAATTGACTTTATTTATTTATTTATATTATTAAAAAACAAAAATATCCTTCGGTGGCTTCTTTTAATTATTATGCTTGTTTACAGTTTATATGCTAAAAAAGTTAGAAAAGAGAGGGAAAGCAGTATATCGCCCTCTCTTTCCCACTATGATTTTATATGAATATAATCTATCTAAACTATTTTCTGCAATTTTGAGCCAAAAATTCTGAAGCTAGTATGTCTAAAATCTAATTACTTCTTTGTTTTGGAAATTCAAACATTTTAGCACCAGAACAATTTTCCTATGAATTTCCGTACTTGAGTTATCGTGGGTATCAGAATCTAGACAAATAGACAGGCATAAAAATTATCATCTTTAAAAATAAACTTTCTTCACGTTTCATGCATTTCTAAGCACGATAAGCAAAACAAATTTCGTCGGCTTAGAAGGTAAAGCTGCTAACTCCATTTTTTATCATATATGACATATTAATACCGGTAGAAAGAAAAAGAAATGCAGCATCATCCAAGTAAAACTGCGACTTAAAATTACTATCACAAGTTGTAGAAAAAAAAAGTATTTTCCATAACAACAATATTAAATTTTGTTTGTTTTTTCTCTCTCCTGTAAAATTTCCTTGATGTGAGTTAGCAGGTTTACACTCTAAGGGCCGGTTGTATGTCGCAAAGTAAATGCTTTTTACAAGTGACAAAGGTTAGATGGTAAACGGAGGGACTGGGGTGGCCAATCAGATGACAGGCACTCCCAGTCCTTCCATTTACCATCTACCCTTTGTCACTTGTAAAAAGCATTTACTTTGCGACATACAACCGCCCCTCGATTTGATACTTCGTAAGGTTGTAACGAATGAGCTGAAATTTGACACGGGAACATGTTTGTATTAATAAGCTGCATTTTGTCAATTTTCTAAATCTAACGAATCACTGACTAAAAAATAAAAAAAAACACTAAAATTTGCCATCAGTAGAGAGAATAATAAAAGTTATTACTTCTTTTCTTCGAATTTATTTGAAGGCAGGAGAATCCAGACAACACAATTCTATCAAGGAGACTTATTAAGTCTATCTTATCCATCTTATGGGCTTCTCAAAAAAATCTTGTTAAGATTTCCCTATCTTGATAAGTCTCTAAGATATGTTATCATAAATGCAGAATGCCCGCCTGAGTTCTGTCTTCAAGGTCTTCTCCTCGAGCTCTTGAAGATAGTCTTAAAGTTATTCTGTAGATACTTATTAAGACCTTTTCAATAGATCCTTTTCTTATAAATTAGTTAACTTAGGATCCTGGCTAACCATGCATGCAAAAGTATTGCACACTCTTTGTTATTCCTAGAAATTTCAAAGTTTGCTCTAGTTCAGTTTCAGTGTCTTAAGTCGAAGACACTTTTAGAATAAGCTACTTTAATTGTTTAGAAAGTATTTCATAAATGATAAAAAGCATTAAATTTAAAGTTTTTGTGCCGAGAGTAGCAGAATTTTTGTATATTTATTTTATTTATTTTTATATATTTTTATATATTTAACTCCATATGACAAAGTTATAAATAAATAAAATTTATAGTTCCAGCAGAAAACACACTCTTTTATTGTCTCCTTCGATAAAAAGCATTATAACATATTATACCTTAGAATTAAGCCTGGTTTGTCTAAATTTGTATTTTGTTTCCAGACGATTATACAAGAAAGTAGGATAAATAATCAATCGTAGCTATTAGCAATAGCTATGAATATTTTAATTATAAATTAATTTTCTCGTTAGGAAAAAATGAGTCAACAAAGAAAGATGTATTTTAAAATTGCATTGATAGTGTTTTATTTTTATTCCTACCTAGTTTGAATGTTCAGACACTTAAAGGAAGGAATAGAGACGTGGTTGGCTGATAAGAGGAAAAAATCGACCCCCTGAGAAGCACCTTGCCGTTCCCAAAGGGTGCGTGCCTTCTTGGACTCCATAACCCTTGATAAACCCACGCAAGGCGAATATTAGCCGAGTCTTGCATGAATGACGCACCTCGATGATTTCCATGGACTTTAATTGGGTCTGCTTAAAGAACGTGATTCATAGCCACCACTGAAACAAACTTTAGAAGAAATCGTGGGGTGATGGAAATTCACAAAATTTAATTTTAGAATAACATTAAATATTTAGCAAACAAAACACAAATGGGGAGACAGCAATAAGATAAATATTCTGGATGCAAATATCTAGCTCTGTTTATCTATTTTCCAGCATTGTAGCATGAGGAGTTGTACAGGTGAGTAAGTGAGTTAAGGACGTTCCCTAATATAGCTCAGATGCAGTTCGCTCTTTCGCCTACTCTCACATGCGCAGAAAGGCAAACATATTTTCACTGCATCGTTTCTCGAATCTGGCAACATTTCATTGTTACCGACGCTAAAAGACAAAACAGCTCAATGCGAAATTCCAGATGAGAACAGTATAGTTATGCTGAGAGAATTAGCTAAAAATCTCAAATGCACCAGCTGCAGAAGTTTTTTAGATATGGAAAAATTGAGTGATTTTAGTGCGACTTTGCTAAGTCGCCATCTCTCACTTGTCATGCCATGAGAGAAAAAATGAAAACCATCAAAAGTACTTAATTTTTAACATTTTTCATTCAAAACGAATACCGCTTGATGCATTTATTTTAACAGAAAATTATTTGTTATATCTTCAGTTAATGATTCTCAGTTTTTCAAAATAATTTCAAGAAAATTACGATTGTTATTTAATGAAACAGTCGCTTAAGCTGACGTGTTCTGATGTGACCATCCACTTGACTTTACCATGCAACCTGGCCCCTCACTTACATTAATATTTAATAAAATTATTTATAATCATGTAGGGGAGGGCGGGTTAGTTTTTGCATTTTTAGACTCCACTGATTATGTATATAAAATTTGGTTGACTTTAGGAAATGGCCAAGATTTTCATTTTTGACCACCCCCCTCCACATTTTGCAGAGTTGAGACTGGAACTCGTTTCCTGCCACCATCTTTCTTGCGACTTATAACCTTCAGCTATTTAAGATCCGTATCCACAGATACCTTCTGACCCCCGCCTAACACATAAAAATTATTTCTTCTTCTTTTTCATTGCTGAGGGTTTAACCAAGGCTCTAGGGGTTGCACCTTTTTTGTGTAACCTCTCTCATCATTATCATAAAAAAAATTAAAAAAAAATTGTTGAGTTTGCAAATGGGCTAAGATTTTCTATTTTTGACCCTCCGCCCCCTAATCCCCCCATTTTGTGGGTTAGATTTTGCATTTTCTAGACTTCTGGGAGTCCACCGATTTGTATACAAAATTTGGTTGAGTTTGCTCAAACGACCTAGATTTTTAATTTTTAACCCCCCCCCCCTCCACCCCTTAATTTTTGGGTCGATATGCACCAAAATCTAATCAGTTTCATCTCAATATGAATTAAAACTACGTGTGAAATTTGGTTTCGATATTCAAACTGCTTTTGTTTATTCGCCCACAATAATTTCATAGACTACCTAACTGACTAACAGACATTTTGACAAAAACAATTATTATCTCGAAAAATATAATTTTTTCGATGTTCACTTATTAGTGCTTTTTTGTAGAGCGAAATGCCATGGTTTTGCTCAATTTTTTTAATCGAAATAGTTTCAGCCATTTCTTAGATATATTTAACAAAAAAGCACTTTTTTCATGCACGATTACAATACTTGGCCATACCCTGTATGGTGAAGTAAAAAGTGGACAACTCGTGTTTTCGTAAGCTCATGGCGCAATCTGAATACCAAAGGTAAATTAATAAAATTTGAAAAAATAACCCATTCCATCTCGTTCCATTAGATGACATGTTTTTTTCTTAGAAAATTTAATTTTATTTTATCTGCAACTTGAACTCTACTTTTGAAAAGAACTATTCAACAGAAACAGATGTGGTGAACTATATTTTTTTAATTATAGGCCCAAACATATTATTTTATAATAAATTGCAAATAATTTGAAAGTACCTACTACAGTAAATTACTTTCGTGATTTTAATCAATCGAATTAATACAAAATTCAATGTATAGTATAGATTTACAATAAAGTAGTGTCAAATCAATATTTTCATAGACAAAAGAATATTAAAAATATTAATAATATATCTAAATGAAAGTATTATAAAGATAATTACAGACATACCGTAGATACGACTGTGAAGTAAGAAAGATAGTGAGTGCTCCCTCATGGTAAAATAAAAATGACAAAATAACCTTTAATAAATTTTCAAAAATGAACTTTCCACAGCATCTGCATGCGATAAATTTATTTTTTATCAACACATTTTAAATGATACGGAGCTATTCGAAATTGTTCTTTCAATTTTGTCAATTGACTATTTTTGATTCATCAAACTAGTTGAAAATTTTTCGTTTACAGATTTGTTGACAAGAATTAAAGCAGTTCTTCATCACTCACTTAAGACATTAACTTTGAATTTTCAAGCTATATTTATCTTTTTTGAGAGAACTTGAAAAATTCCTTACTGAAAATCAGCCAGACGAGAACTTTTAATCAAATTATTTTTCTTACTTATTATATTCTAGTAAGAGAAAATAAAAGGGTCTGTTGTTTCCATAGTATAATCCTAAAATAAAAATGAATATAAAATTCATTTAAAAAATGGAAACATTCCTTTCCTTTAAAAGGTTCATTTGGACCCATTTTTATTAAAATAGAATTGTCAAGTTTTGATGGCGCAAATATGCAAAAATATTTGCTTAAAATTCCCTCTTCGTACTTAGGAGCCACTTTGAAGAATATATTTGAAAAGAAAAAATGAAGTATAAATAAAATATGTATATGACTTTTAGTATTTTCAATGACTTTTTTCTACTATTTTAAGCTACCTTTATTTTTTAAGTTGAACTAAAGAAAAGAAGGGAACTAGATTCGCATATTACAATCTTTAGATCGCTTACTTTATGATTGAATTAATTTTTGTCCATTAAAAAGTCTATATGAATTTTATATAAAAAAAAAAAAAAACGATAAAATCACATCTACATTTTAAAACTAAAAAAATATGTACCCTTTTTTACTTTATCCAATGCGAAGCATGGGAGAAAGTATTGGAACTGCTCGCGGCAAGCGCGACTTCAAAGGGTCCTCAGGTAAAGACTACGGAACCCATAGACTCAATTAAGGTCACAAATTGAAGTATTCAATGAAATTGAATTTTAGCACGTGACGGTTTTGCAAAAAATTACTCGAATTTTGCCGAGAGGCCAAAAGTGCCATTTTTTTTTGGAAGTGCGTGGGATGGATGTATGTATGTATGTGTGTGTGTTACTAGTTTTTTTCGTCCACGATTTTTTCCACACCTTTGCAGTTGATTGAAATGAAATTGAAACCTAACACAGTTTAACAAAATGAAGCGCTGATTAGTTTTTGGTAATACATTTGTTCACAAACATTAGTACTTTATTTCAGTACTTTTTTAGTTTTTTCTAAATATCTTGAAATGACTTAACCAATTTTGATGAAATTTAATATCCTAATTAAGTACCTTTGGTCCACAAAAAGGTTAAATAAAGTTTTTAGTAAAGAGCATTTTTAAAGGCATTTTACTCAAGAACATACACATTTCAAATGAATTTTGGATAGTGCTTAGCAAAATGATCCGTTGCAGTTTATTGATGCGCGGTGTAGGTTTTAGGTGAAACATATTGCTTTAATAAAGCAAAGGAGGTGTAGTTCCACAATGAATTCATTGTGAAACTACCGTCCCTATAATTTATTAATTAATATGTACCTGCTTAGCAATTTATCTTTTGAAAGTGTAAACCGAAAATATAATAAAATATAAAGCTTAAATTATCTTTAGTAGCAGATGACAAAATTTTTATAAAATTATGAGAGATTATCAACTATTAATTTCCAACAGCAATGGGTAATTTAATTACCTATCAGGAGCGGTAGTATTCACCTCGCTTGGAAATTGATCCCTAAGTGACCAAAAAAACAATCTGGGATAATGGTTGCCCTTTCGAAATGCGTCCATCTTGACTTAGCGAATACGCTTTAAATATTTCACTCAAAAATTTAATCTTTCATTTGTAAAATCTTGCAGTCCAGTGATTCTAAATTTAAATACATAGTTACATTATTATAGCATCCGTATAAACTACAAGCTATCTATAAAGTTTAAATAAATATTGTTAAATGTTTAATATAATATAATAAACATTATAAATAACACCTCGGATTTAGTAGAAAAATAACTTTTGAAATTTAAGTTAAAAATAAATCTTTCAGAAATCAATTTCCAAATCATGGATTATGATTGAAATGTGTTAAATGTTTTAGATTTCTATAGTTTTGGTGTCTAAACGAAAAGCTGAGATATTGGTTTATTAACCCTTGTCGTTGATGCGCCCTAAAACACCTATATTGGTTTATTTTTTCATATTTATGTTTTGATGAGATATCAATTCTTTTTGCAAAGTTGTTGTATTGAACTCTTGGGAGCTCGGAGATTTCCCCAAGAGGGAAGGAAAACGGCGTTTTCAAATTTTTCCTTTTCTTGCAACGTATGATCTATACTTCTGTGTCAAATTTTATGTTTTTACGTTTACCGAAAAAGTTTATATGTTTTGAGAATGAGTCCAGTCGATGCTAAAATTAAAAATTTTCTCTTACCTTGAAATGGTTGAAATTAAGACTTTAAATTTTCACTGGGACATGATAAAATACTTAAGTCTTGACAACATATTGAATCTTGATTTGATTTGATGGAATGCGAAGTAAAAGATGACAACATAAAACCTGGTTCGTGATAAATAAACTACGGCGACGGCGAGTGTGCCGAAAAAAATGATAACCGTAACTGATTTTTCTCTTAATCGGTTTATTTGTCCGAATATTTTATAAAACTAAAAACCGGTTAATCAGATACCTGGTTACTAGGTTAACCAATTTATACTGAATCAACAAGTCGTTCAATATTAAAATAAAATAAAATAAAAACTTGTTTGACCTTTCTCAATCCTCTAAAGATGTCGCTTTTTAAACTCGCTATCGACTGGAATGCAAATCCCATTGAAATCCCAAGGAAATAAAAGGAAAGTCATCTCATCTTGATGCTATTGGCATGTAATTGAGTCAAAAGCTATTTGATAAGACCGATACAGCGTCTTTTTTTTAAGTAAATAAATAGCTTAGACAAGTGCATTGATTTATCATTTCAAATCCTTCAATAACTGTTTTTAATAAATAATTTAAAAAAATTACTAAATTATAATTTATTAAAAACATCAAGTGAAGAAATAAAAAATTATTGAAAAATGTATTTTAAGTTTTTATTAAGAAATATAAAACACAGGATACCATGTCATGTGACTATTATTTCGCATAATGAATTGTGCAATAAAAAGTTTTCTACATCAGCTAGTATAAATGTATTGGTTAAGCAATTTTCAAAACATTTAGAAAAATAAAAAAGTACTGAATATCCCAATACTTTACCCATGTCGCTTGGATAAAGCAAAACCAAAATCAAGTTAATAAAATGCAACTCATGCAGCAAATCTGGAAAAACTCGAATTATTATATGGTAAGCTCTACTTTTCTGTTCCTCTCACTAAAGCTTATGTAAAAATATTCCTTTCATACATACTTGATGGAAACCATCCATGCCATAAGCTCTGGAGGATTCCATTGACTAGACACGCCTAGCTCATACGCAGCTTACTCCTGCGCGGAAAGCGTTGCCTAAACACAGGGGTACCAACGTCTTGAGTCAAGTGCAACTAGACTATATTTTGGAGGATTTTAATTATTACAGATATTTATTTATATTTTATAATTCAATATTTTTCTTATACGTACAAAAAATAGAATTAGTTAAAAAGATCTAAATGAAAATTTTTACAATATAAAATTAAACTTTGTCCTCATCATTTTTATAAAGGGCTTACATTTTTTTTTTATTGAAATATTCTTGAACAATAATGAATTGTCGTAAGACTAAAAAACTACGTTAAAACTTTTCTAGACTTATTTAGAAGTTCATATTATTAAGTAAAGTTAATGTTTTGATGAGTTTTGCCGACCACCGAATATAGTACCTTTAGAAGATGATTTATTGAGATTTTTATTGAGAAACACAGTTCGGAGAGATTTAAGATGAACAGGAATTTCGGCGTCCCGATTTTTGCGGGACGGATCTTAATATTATTTATCCTCGATCTTCCAAATCTAACTAATAAAAGTTCTTCTATTTTACAAAAAAATTGAAATGACGAAAATTATTAAATTTATGATTTTGAATTGATTCATATTATATATTGTATGATCGTATCTAAAAAATTTA